>CAUYSK010099876.1:0-32044 GCA_963575035.1 Avahi laniger
ATGTCGTAGGACCTCTCAACATCACCGACTTCGAATGAATGCCTGTGCTGTGTCCGGCATCCACCCGCATCCTGCATCACAACAGCCGTAAGCACTCAGTGTCTTACCCAGATATGACATCCTACTGTGTCTTGGGTGGCATCTTTCTTACATCAGCTCCTACCATCTCATGAAGGAATTGCTAAAGCAACCCTCTGTCCCCAGCCTCAGCAACAACCATCTTCCCCGTTATTTTCTTTAGTTTTACTTTGATAGTACCGTGCCATCCACCCTGGAGGCATCTCCCTGAAAGCAAAACCCAACCACACCAGCTCCCCGGGCAGAGAGGCAGGGCCAGGTAGTCTGAGCCATTTCTCACGGTTTCACTGAGCAACCATTCTCCCCCTTTCTTTCCAGCTGGGTGAAGGACCCACCTCCAAGAGGGCTTTGGAAGGGAAGCCGGCCTAATGTCTGTCATTTTAAAACTGCTTGCTTGGCTTCCTAAAAACTGCGTTGTTTTGTAGTAATCACATATCGGTCCCCCACACCACGGCCCTAATCTGTCAGTGACGGTTTCCACCTTCTCACTCATGCAGGCCGCTATCTCCAAATCATCACCGATTCTTCCTTCATCCTCATTCTCAACGTCTACCTCTAGTGTCATAGAAATACAGACCTTCAGATTCGACAGGTCCACGGGGACAGCTGAGGGTATTAGCCCTAGTGTCACACATTAGAAAACCCAAGCGTGAGAGGTTGGGCGGCCCTGTCACAGTCTCGCTGCACGAGGGGAGAACGTTGTCACTGGAAGAAAAGCTCACGATTCTGTACGAGGGGCCTCGTCATCACATCCTTTGTGCTTCCTGAGTGAGACTGTGCTGACACTGTTCCTGTGCCTCTACCCCCACGAGGTCCTCGATCCCAGGCTGTGCCATTGGTTAGTACCAATTCTTTCCAAAATATGACTTTGATTATGTCACCTTCAGTAACCTTCAGCAGATATTGAAACAGGGTAGAATTTAAGTGCATCATTTTGGGGTCCTATTGTATTTTCTCACAATTCACACCCTAATCTTCTGCTCTAGCCAAATTAGTGCACCCCACTCCCCGTTCCCCCCACGGTGCTTGCCTGGTGTCTAGAACGTTTTCCACACCCAAACACCAGCCCGGAGCTTGGCTCTGAGCACTTCACAGGAAGCAACTTCTCTCTTCAGTGTTCAGAGGCTGTCTCACTAGGCACTTAACAAATTGTGTCTATAGCACAGACCCTTCTGGTCTTGTCTCCTATCTTCTCTCTGTCACTGGATTTTGTGTTCTCAGAGGGCACAGATGTGTTCCCTCACGCTATCCTGTGAAGAGAAGACATGCCGTGAACGTCCCTGAGCAGCAGCACCGGTCCTCACGTAATCCCAGACACTACGCCTGTCTCCTCTTCTGCCTTTCTCTAGAATGCTTTGTACACGGTGGAAAGACAGCCTTTGCTCTGAGCACTGCATGGGGAGATTTTTCCTTGAGTGGGATTTTCATTTCTGTCTAATTTAGAAAATTAGACGAATGTGGTGGCTATTTAATGATGCAGCAACCCAGACCCATTAGCCACTGCTAAAGACAATGACGTTGATGATAGGCGATGACCACTTCACAGGGAACAGGCACCAAGTGGGGTAATGTCTCTAAAGCTCGCAGCAGAGTAGCCGACACGTAACCGAATGCTTCATGTCTGTGACTCCTATTATTTTCTGCTATCCCATGAGTTTTCTTTTCTTTCTGCCACTTCAATCTCCTCAGACAATCCAGTCAGAGATGGGAAACAATTTTACTTCCTTCCTTGTGACTATATTCATTGAACAGATTAAAGTGCTAGGATGAGAAAGGTGGGTCCCTTCACTCCGCCCTTTCTGCTTGTCCAGTTCTGTGCAGAGTGGCCCCTCTCCACATCCCCAGCCCCACTCAGGGGCTGCAATTCATTGAGAGTCTGGATGTTTCCTGACTGGCACCAGATACCAGGGAAATAAATACGAATGGACCAATGATTTCTGTCCTCAAGGAGTTCGCAGCAATAGAAGTGGAGCCATGTACACACATCGTTGCAATGCAGTAAAATAAATGTCATAAGAATAAAGCCAAATTTCAGCATGGTCACAAATGAGAAAATCAAATCCCACAGAAGAAGTTAGGAAGTGCTTCTTGGAGGAGCTGATACTCAGTGGGGTGTTTAAGGGTGAGTAGGAATTCACCCACTGGACATGAAGACAAAGGAAGAGTTCTTGCAAAGACACAGCATTACGGGGGATATCGGATGCTGCTCAGGGAGGCAGGGCTTTGGGTGGTCCAGAGAGCAAGGGTTTCTGGACTTCATCTCAAGGACGAGGGGAGCCACTGAAATGTTTTAAGTGGAAGGAAGGAGATAATATTCTCATTATTTAAAAGCAGGGAGACCATGGCAAGGTAAAAGCAAGGAGAAATGATTGCCTGACCTTAGGCAGAAACAACAGAAACACAGGCACGTTTACAGACGGTCCAAGACTCAGAGGGTTCCAAGCACGAGTTTTCTTTGGACTGTACAGTGTTGCGAAAGCGGTGCCCATCCAGTGCTGACTGTCCACACGCCCCTGTTGTCTCTCACTCTCAGTGCAGTATTCAGTAAAGTAAGTGAGATATTCAGCACTTTAGTACAAAATAGGCTTTGTGTTAGATGGTTCTGCCCAACTGCGGGCGAATATAAGTGTTTGGAGCACATTTAATGTTGGCTGGGCTAAGTTTGATCTAAAGTTAGGTGTGTTAAATGCCTTTTCAATTTATGGTATTTTCAACTTACGATGGGTTTACTGGAAGGTAACTCCACTGTAAGCAGAGGAGCATGTGTATAATTAGAACTAAGTAATGCCGTGGGGCTATGTATCAATCTAATATATTCTTCTTGGTTGGTGAAATACATATATGTTGTATAAACATGTGTAGCAAGATTGATTGAGAAATTGATTCATATTTATCTTTATTTTTCCCTGTTGGCTATCAATTTAAGGTGTTTTCCCTTCCCCCACCCAGGAATCCTTTGTGTTCTCAGTATGGGCTCCCTGGTCTAAGGGCTGTAAGTGATAACTGCGTTCCTAGGTGAGTTGGGAAGTACCAAAAAACCCTTCACCCTCCACTCGGGCGTGAGGTGTGGGAGTCTGAGCCCCTTGAGGAAGGCTGGGGTAGCAGCAGTGGTGGCTCTGGGCTGGAGGACAGAGGGAGGCAGTGGTGGTGGCAGTCACCCCACACTCAGCAGCCTGAGAAGAGGCCCCTCTGAGGAAGCTCTGCCCACCCCATGTGGGTAAACAGGACTGAGGGAGCCCCAAGAACCTCCAGGAGGGACCCTATACTGTGTCGCCACTCATAAATGGCACCTCCTGCTTCTAAGGCACCACGTGGGCTAGAGCCAGGGCAGCTTGCTGCGACCACGAGGACCGTCCTTGCAGCCAGGGCGCGTCTCCTGGGGCAAGAGGGAAGAGGGCTCCTGAGCCTATCGGTTCAGCAACTCTGTTTGGGACTCAAAGTCACAGCTCCTGTCATTTGTTCACTATTTGTTTCCAACCCGTCAGTATCCCTCCCTGCGGCAGGATGTGATGGGGCAATTCTGCGAACAGCAGGACACTTGGGTACAGCTGCAAATGACTTTTCTTCAGCATGCATTTCCTCCTTGTGGATTCTAGTCCTTTGTACCTTCCTAAGCAACAACGATTTCATTTTGTTCTACATTTTGGAAGCTGCTGAGGACCAGGACTCGTCATGCACCCTCTAGAGATCTCACCACTGAGCGTTTCCCAGCATCCACCCAGGGAATGTCCGCCCTGAGGACCAGATGTGGAGGAAAAGGAAAGCAACACTCGTGGTGGCTGGGCAAAGGCTGCCACTTCGTGGGAAGCCTGGCTGTGTTACCCGCTAGTGACAACCTGAGACAAGCTACGTAACCTTTTTGCCTAACTTCTTTGTGGATAAAATGGATAAAATGCTAGTTCTTCCTTCATGGGCTTGTCATCAGGGGCAAGGGGATAATGCCTGGCTGGCTCTTATCTCCACGCCTGAGCCATGGTGGCAGGAACTGCAAGTGAGCAGTCCTCAGTAATGGAGTGCTCCGCCCCGTGTGCTGGGGGCACTGTGTCCCCGGGGGTCCCTGAGGCGTTGCTCCCCATCGTGGAGTTATTACACCCCTACCTGCATTCCACATTTGCACAATGGCCTCAGTGCCCTACCAGGAACACCTGGTGAGAAGGAGAATGCAAAACCCCACCATGATTTCAGCTCCTGGATCCCAGGTCTGCACAGAAATAGCATCTGCAGCGTCTACAAGTAAGCCACTGAGACTCCAAGGAATAGATCTGAAATTCCAAGAGCCAAGAAGGTGCACATAGCGTTGGTTCCAGAATCTATCAGAAGCAGCTCAGAGCTCCCAGAGGCAGCCATCACTGATGCAGAGCACTTGCTCTGGGCATTCTCTGTGTCCCAGAACCGCATGCTTTGTTTGGGGTTTGTTTCCTTCTTTTGCAGATCAGGAGCTTTGCCATAGATTTTCTGAGAAGCTAAGTGAATGCTCTTTCTGTCACTCCGAAATTGTTTGGTGGGTGCGTTTTTTTCCCCTTTGCTCTGTTTCTTCTTTATTAAAGCTGACAAATGGGGAAAAAAAATGAAAAAGAAAAGAACAAGCCCAGAATCACAAGATGCTGGGAAAATAGTTTCTATTTATAGCCTGGTACATTTGCAGACATGTAAACACCTCCGTTCATCGCTGCCCCTGCAGTAAGACCCTGGGGATTCCTGAGCTGCCCGGGGAGGCTGGCGACCATATATGGCAGAGCAAGGAGAGCCTGACAAGGCTAATTGTGTTCACAGTTGTTTGCAGAAACAATGGGAAGTGACGCCTTTGTCCCGCTGCACTCGCTGAACAGCAGAGGGCCACACGGAACCTCTGTCCCCTCAGAGGAATCTGAACCTCGGTATGCGGGAGAACTTCCGGCAGGACGTGCACAAGGACGGCCTGGCCAGAGCACCTCTGACTGGGTAAATCTAACTGACAATCTGACAGCAGAAACTATTACCTCGAGTGGCAGCTTCACCACATGGTAACTGAAACACGAGGCCCAGTTTGCTCATCTATTAACTGGAACAATTGCAGCTCCCTCCTAAGGTGGGCATGAGATCAATAAAAATAAAGTAAGTGGAAAACATTGTCCAGACTTCCTCAGAGTATTAGTCACAATTTCTGTCATCCAACCCAAAACTTTTAGACCTGGAAAGAAATGGCAAAACCTGATTTCTACTCAAGTAAAAAAAGCAATCAATACAAACAGATCCCTGAGACAACTCAGATGCTGAATTTAAGAAGAAAGAACTTTAAAACAAGTATTATAATTATGTTCAAAAACTTAAAGGAGAAAATGGTTGTAATAAGTGAACAACTGGAGACTCTCAGCAGAGACATGGAAACAACAAAATCAGAACCAAGTAGAAATTCCAGAACTGCAAAGTGCTATATTTGAAACGAAAGATCCACTGACAGGCCAGACAACAGACGGGATACTCCAGAAGAAAGATAAATAAGCGAGAAAACAAATCAATAGAAATTATTCATCCTGAAAAACCAAATAAGTATGTATTTTAAACTGTGCCTGTGGCCAATGGGACAATGTTATACAGCCTGACATACATGAAATTTGAGACTGAGAAGAAAAAAGAGAAAAAAAAGTTAGGATAGAAAATAAATTTTTAAATAACCACCAAAATTTATTAAAATTTGGTAAAAAAAAAAAAAAACAACTGAAAGATCTAAGAAGCTCATTAACCCCAAACAACATAAGTCTAAGAAATCACACTTGGGCACGTAACAGAGATGATGCTGAAGACGAGAAGACAATGCTAAAATCAGCCAGGGAAAAAGAGACACGTGATCTTCAGGGGAACAGTGACAGGATGATGGCAGAGACCAGAAAGCACAGGGGCTGACAAGGGAAGGTGCTGGAAGAAGAAAGTGCCAACAGAGATGTCCAGTGAGAATATCTTTCAGAGATAAGGCATTTTCAGATGAGCAAAGGAAGAGAGGATTCCTGGCCATCAGCCTTGCTCTGGGAGTCAGCAGCTCGGCTGAAGCAGCACTAGACCCGGCGGAAACTAGGAGGGGCCAGGAGGAAGGACGAGTTCAGAAACGCTCCTGCAGCCTCTCCTTTTAGGAGACCTACACTGATCTGATGAGTCCAGTGTTTCCTTGATTTCCTGTAATAAGTTTTCTGCAAAAGACAAAGACAATTGAGACTCTGCTCTAAAATGAATTCATAATCAAACTGAAAAAGCCCTGTGCTGGAATGCTCTCCAGCACGGCCGTGTGACAGCCCCTCCCCCATTCCTAAGGCAGAGCCCTCTGAACACTGTCCACAGGACAGGTGAGCTTCATTTCTATGGTGACCATGGCATCCAAATGAGGAGGAGGAAAATTCCCCTCTGTTTCATACGTTACCAGACATCTATGGACATTGATTCCCTACCCCCCCATCTGTGAAGAACAAATGCACTGTACATCAGGAATCAGAGAAAAAACCTCTGCACACCTCTCCTGTGCAAAAGGTCAGTGTCACCCAGGAGTGAGGTTTCCTGGCATGAGAGAAAAATTTCAGTAGCAACTGAAGATTCAGAAAGAACACTGCTTAAATGGTGAAGGAAAGTAATCAATTGTACATTTATATCAGTGGCTTTAAAATTCACCATTGGAAATCTTGCTTAATCAAAACCAAGACTCTGCAAGAGTCAATATACACACCAGATTTCATGTGGAAGAGGGTGGTTGTTGGCAGAGGAAACAAGGATCTCTGCATTAGGGAGAAAGTGTCTCTAAAAACAAGAATGATGACGTTAAGTGAGACATACACACTTGATCAAATCTCTATACTGTGTACACAGATCAAAACATCACATCATACCCCATAAAAATACGCAATTATTATTTGTCAACTAAAAATTTAAAAAGTTTTCAAAATATCTGGCATATACTCCATGACGAATATTTGAGGTTCATCAAGGTGAATAAATTTAGAATTCTTTCCATGCCAAGCTTCTTGTAACATACATTAGAATTTGTCCTAGACAAAAAAACAAAAACCAAAAAATATCTCCCTACCTGAGATACAGAGGTTTTAAAATAAAAACCTCCACAAAGTGGAGACAAGTGTCTAAAGTCCACTGCTGGGCTCCCCCAGAGAAAACAGCACAGTGATCTTGGTGAGGGAGATGACAAGGAGAGTGAACTGGGGTCCCCTGGCCAGGGAAATCCTGGGGGACTGCACTCCCAGACATGCCAAGCAGAGTTTTGACCGAGGCTGGGTCCCTGCAGCCATATACTTTGGTGATAGCTAAAGAGGAAGGAGGATGCTGCATTCACTCACTGACTCATTCATGCAATATTTATTTTGTGCCTATTACATACCAGGAGCTCTCATAGCTCCAGGAATATAGCAGTGAACAAGACACAGACCGTTGGACCCTTGGAGAGACAGCAAGTGGAGAGACAGACAAGTTCCCAAACCTATAGCACACTGTCCCCTGCAGACTGCCATCCAGACAACCAGAGTGGTGTGTGATGTACCTGGCAAGACCACACCCAACTTTGGCCTAGACTAGCTCTGCAGATGAAGGAACACCCCAGTGGAGACTTGAAGGACAATTGGGATATACCCGGAAGCAAGAGACATTGTTCTTTCCATCCATTTACTCCGTGGGGGAAATCAAGGTATACAGTAAGGTCATTTTTTTACAAATCCTGCATAATGCATTTTCTGTTATTCCTTACAACTAGTAGTTTTTGGGTGTACCAGGGGTAAATATTTGAGCATCTTTTAGTGCTGAGGCCCTAACTGCAATAATGGTTGAGTCATAAAACTTCATGAATACAGAGTTAAAACCACAGTTTCCCAAATGTCCTTATTTTTGTGGAAAAAATGAACATTTGTTTAATTTTCTGGCCCAAAGAATAGAGATGTGACTTGAGAATAGAAAAATCCGATAAAAAAAATTATTTTTTCTGGTATCTGATATGATCAACAGCAGCATTAACGTATTAATATTTTAAGCTTCAATGTATAGATAGTGTAATGCTTTTGTTCTCATGGCATTGTTATTGACTTGGTCCCAATCGTTGGAACTCAGACAGTTGATTCGAGAGCATTAGATGACCTCAGAACTCTGCTCCATCTCCTGGCTGCTCCTAACATTCACGTTCAGTGTTTCCACAACTTATTGTGAAGATTCAAATCTATTAACATGCACAATCTCCAGTAAAGAATAATGCTTTATTATTCCACATCTTAGTGATAATAGAGCTTGAAAGAACACGTTCCCAAAGGAGGAACTGAGAGAAGAGAGCATGAGGTCCCAAAAGGAGTCAGTAGAGTGCAGAAAGGTGAGACAAGGATCCAGAAGGTGGATTTTTTTCTCTTCAACATTTTTCTTCATATTAGCTTGGATCTGAGGGCCGAGGTTCCAGTCTGGGTTTGGATGACATTATGCACATGCTTACTTCCTCACTCCAATATTTTGGACTTCACATCAAACATCAGTCTCCTTTGCACAGTACCGAGAGTCCCCAATTTACGAAGGCTTAACTTAGCATTTGTCAACTTTACGATGGTGAGAAACCATTGCAATTTCAGCATGATGTCTTCAATAAATTACATGAGATATTCAACACTTTATTCTAAAATAGGCCTTATGTAGGCTAATATAAGTGTTCTGAGCACATTTGAGGCAGGCTAAGGCTAAGCCATCATGTTGGGTATGTTAGGTATATTAAATGCATTTTTAACTTACAATATTTTCAAATTACAACGGGTTTATTGAGAGGCAATCCCATCGTAAGTCAAGGAGTATCTACATTCTTAACTCAAAAGGCAAATAGTAAAAATATGAGAATTAAGCTTACAAAAAAAATAATAAATGCCCCCAGCATGTCTCTAACATTTAAGTTATTACAAATTACTGAAGTTCTCAATAAAGAAAGCCATTAATAGTTTTATATTTATGACAAAAATATTAGTGCTGCACAATTTGGTCCCTGTCCCAATGAACACACAAACTATGTAAGAAGCAATTCACAAGAGAGAGGAATACAAATGACTAAAAGATGTATATGAAAATGCTTGACCACACTGCACATTAAAACAGTGAGATACATATCATCTTCTACCTAGAACATCAGAAAAGTTGAGGGAGAGAGGGAGAAGAGAGATAGAGACAGAGAAAAATTGCCTACTGTTGGAAACCCCTCAACAGTTGTGTATATCAAAGATTGCATCCCTTTTGGAAAACAATTTGGCAACACATATCAAAAGCCTTAAAAATAGTCATACATTTTTGCCCATTAATTCTATTCCTGGGAATGTATCCTAAAGAAATAACCTAAAATTTAGGAAAACATTATGCAAAAATATTTCCTTTACAGCATGGTTTATCATAATGAATAGTTAAAAACAAATTACCTACCCAACATCAAAGAAATGGTTAATCTAAATAGTACAGTAGAGATATGATACCCAAAATAGTTCATAACTGTATGTTATAAAGCATGGCATGACCACTCAGAAAGGATGCTGGCCAGCAAGAATGGACACAAGCCCGAATGCCGCATAGATGTGTGCTATGTCAGAGTCGCACAACCATACTTCGAATCTGCTTTATAAAGCCGTGGAAATGTATAAGAATTTCCTGGAAAGTGGGGAAATACTTGTTATATGCAAATATATATTTAAGTAGAGCAAAAGACTGCTGGAACTATAATAAAATATTAACCATAGTCATCTCTGAGTCTTGGGATTGAAGATTTTTTCCTTCTTTATGCTTTATTTTAGTTTCCTAATTTTCTATGAATAGCATGATGTTTAGAATTGGAAAAAATTGAAATGGTCTCAGCAGCATAGTTCCAAATGTTTGAATCTCTTTATTTGCCTGTCCCAGGATTTCCATGGGATTCCATCTTTCATCTGAACAGGAGTGTGTGGTAATCAATTTTTATGCCTGTTCGTGGAACAGTCTGGAAAACATTATCCACAGTTAAAACAATTAAGAGTACTATTTCACTTTTGTGTTTTATCAGATAATATTTTCTCCCACTGCTTTGCTAACATGTAGAGATTTGGAAATTATATTTAGGAAGTAAATCTAACTTTTTTAATTAAAACTTTTATTGAAATAAACAGATTCACACGCAACTGTAAGAAATAATAGAGAGAGAGCCCACATATCCTTCTCTCAGATTCCCCCAATGGTAACATCTTTCAAAACTGTAGCACAGTGTCACCACCAGGACACTGACATTATACAATCACCTCAGCTTATGCAGATATCCTGGCTTTCCTTGAACTCACATGCACCTGTGTTTGTGTGTGTGTGTGTGTGTGTGTATGTGTGTGTGTGTATTTAGTCCAGCACGACTTTATCGTGTGTATGTTTGTATGTCTACAGCCACAGTCAAGACACGGAGCTGTTCCATCCCCCCAGGATCCCTGGGCTAACTTGTTTTTGACTCTCAAATTGCAGGCTACATAACCTATCATTAGCCAATCTGTGTACTCATCTTTATGGTTTGTGTTTTATATTATGCATTCTAGTTTATAGTCAGAGCCTGTCAAATGAATAAGACCCCTGGTATCTAACATCCTAAAACACTGAAATTACTAGCAAAGGAAAACTCAGTGGAGGTGTAGGGGAGTAAGCTTTTCGTCCAGGGCTATAGACCACACGCAGTGAAGTAGTCACTGAAGTTAAGATGACATTCTTCCATGCACCAGCTGAGTAGACTAGAAAACGGTGCTTGGTCTGGACACCTTTCCTGTCAAAGACTCTGGAGGGATTTTTATTTTAATTTCCATTTTACCAGGCCTGGCTTTATAAAATTATCTCAGCAGAATGAATGCCCTCTGCAGTGCTGTGAATGAGTTCAAGCGTGTGTCCACTTATTCACACCACAGCATTAATACTCCCTGGTATGCAAATAGTGTTCTCTAGAAAGAAAGAGAAGTGGAATCCTCAGGCTTTCCCTAATTTTCCTACCGTGTTGGCCATGGCTATTGGTGATGAGCAGGAAAGTCACAATTAGGCACAGCTCCCCATCCAGACCTTCCTGAGCTGCCGATAGGCGACAGGTATGCAGACCCCTCATGGAAAGATGGAACCAAAGTGCAAACCTTCCTTGAAGCCTGGCAATTGTGGAGTGGGCCAGGGACGGACCCGTGTCATTAGAAAGTGATCTTCATTATCCAAAGACATTGGCCCTGCCTGTTCTAGAGTTTCAGACTCCACTATAAATCGAGACGCCACCGTCTGCAGGTCAGATGTGAGTCACTTAATGGGCCATTACTGACCACGAATGTCATAATGATCACACTCGACGGTAGGGAAATGTGGGACTGGGCAATTCAAGAAGCATCTGCACCCACAAAACATGGCAGCTTGATTGTCTTTAATATATATTAGGCTAGTCAACATTTTTAAAAACAAAAATAATGCTTATGAATTTGAGTATAAACTCTCCCACAGAGAGCACCCTCCAAGCTGCTAGGAAATGTCCCACCATGGAGAGGTTAGGGTAGACCTCTGTGCATGCTTATGCCAGAGAACACAGTGGGGGTCCATTTGGTGTATTTGCCTGCCTGGGCAGCTGTAATAGAATACTATAGACCAGGTGGCTTAAACAACAGAGATTTGTTATCTCACAGCTCTGGAGGCTGGAAGTCCAAGTTCAAGATGCCAACACTGTTGGCTCCTGGTGAGGGCTCTCTTCCTGGCTTATAGATGGCCACCTTCCCGCTGCATCCTCACACGGCCTGTGCTCTGTGCTCATGCATCCCTGCCGTCTCTTCCTCTTCCTTGTAAGATACCAGTCCTACTGGATTAGGGACCCACCTTTATGGCTTCATTTAACCATAATTACCTCCTTAAAAACCCTATCTCCAAATACAGTCACATTGAGATAGGGCTTCCACATATGAATTTGGTGGGAGGAGGGGATACAATTCAGTCCCTAACAGGTGGCATTGAGAATCATAGGTTCTTATTAAATTTAAAAAGTCATTCAGCTATCATCTTAAAAGACCAAGTCCTTTCCTCACACTCTGAGGTCCGACTTTACGAGGAAACATCAGAGGCGTTCAGAATGGCATAGGGAAAAACAAGGCTTGGGGACATGTGCAGACTGAGAGGAGATGTGAATGGGAACTTACGGGTGAGTTTCTGGGATGCTTGTCAGCTTGAAGTCCCCAACCCCCAGCCCTATCCAACCCCAAGCTTCTATGCATCTTTTCCTCCAACTGAGAAAGATTGGAACTCTTTTTTGTGTTTTCCTGTAGAAAGAAAAGTCAGTAGTTCAGCAAATGGATGTGATGCAGTCCCACTCTGCCTTCTTCCTGCAAAGGCTCAACTGTCTCATTTTTTTTATTGATTGATTGATTGATTGGAACTCTTGTGTTGAAGATTCTCTCCGAAGACTAAGAGAATTTGGCTCTAATGTCTGTAGAATTGGAACACTGGCTGGGCATTACTAGTTTGCTATTCAGTGTCCACATCCCCACCTGCTTCTCCTTGAGGAAGCTATGCAGATTTTCATCCCATTATCCTCCCCTGCTTCTGGGAGCCCACAGACTTTGGGGAACGCTGACCCTACACAGTGTCGGGGAGACCAGCACCATTCTTTCCCCTGGCCACACCATTTGATCTTTGACATAAGCAGTCTTCTTAGAGTGCCTTTCAAGAGCATTGTTTAGAAATGCCCTCTGTCTTCTGGAGTGTCAAGAATCCTTCCTAGCAAACAAGGGAACCAGCTTTCAGACAGAGCTGCCACCTCTCAGGCAGACCTTGATGACATTGTCTGATTTCTGAATGAACAAATTCTGATAATTGGTCCTACTCTGTACTTTCAGCTACATGAGATTTGTTTTAAATATCATCTTTTTTGCTTAATGAGTTTGATTTGGGTGATTCGCTATGTGTAAACCTCAAGAGTTCTAATGGATACATATACCATAGGAGGAGGGTCTCGAGGGATTTAAATTCTCTTGTATAATTTCTTTGGAAATCCTAGTCTTTTCATAAGGACATAATCTGACATTCTACGCCAGTGAAGAATGGAAAGGACTTGATACCTGAAGAATTTAATGGTCTGGCACTTACCATTGATCTTGGGAAGTCACTTGTTCATTTTGAGCTTCAGATTCATCACCTGCAAAACAGCAGATATAGTATGTACCTGGAGTTCTCATGAGACATCAACCAACCCAATTATGAATGTGAGTGGCTTGTTCAAAATGTGAGGTATATGGCATACATTAACAACATTTCAACCTTGGCCACTATACACTTAAGTAAGGAGAATAATGGGTGATAAAACAAACTTACCCACTTATATAGAATTATTGATCTACTTGGCAGAGGTTCAACAACTTTGAAAAACTTCCACTGCAAGCTAGAGCTGTGTCCAGTGGCACGAGTTCACTTTTCACTCCTTCAGCATGGGGACAAGGTGCTAGCCCTACCGTAAAAACCATCTTCGGAAGGGATCTGAACACTCCCCTGCCCCAAATACTGCCCCTCTGTGTATCTTTTAAATCTCAAATAAATAAAAATTTGTAGTTCAAGGTTCCAATTACATTATTCAATATCCTAGTAAGGTAAGAAGCGATGAAAAATTAGAATTCTCCTTTTCTGGAGGTATGTTTCCATTTGGTAAACATCTTCAGACATGGTAACCACAGAGTCCACAGAGAACAATTTAAAAGGAGTGAGAAGCATCAGCTGAATGCTTTCTACAGACTTGGTGTTCAACGTCTCTTGTCCTCAATGTCTGGTCTGGCTTTGTCACCGATGCCAAACGTTTAACTCAGAAAGATACAATTCAAGAAGATGATAAGGGCTGCTTTGTTCTCCTAACACATGAACATTTTTATTTTTTCTTCAAAAGGAATTACAACATATACAAAAAAAAAAGAGAATGCACTCCCTGGTGTGCCTAGGAAGATGACATAAAACTAGATCACACAGACATTAAAGTAATAAATCTTCCTTTGTGTGGAAACCAAACCAATCACACAGTTGAGATCCCAAGGGAAGGTGGGTGGGGTGGAGAGGAAGAAAGAAGGAAAAAAAGGAGGTTTGATGAAGGGCGTTAATTTTTCTCCCTTAACAACAACAAAAAAAGCCATAAACCTGTTGCTCCCTCCATCGCTCATTCATTGCTGACCATTAGAGTCTATTGCAAGGAGCATCCCTTGGGTGAAAATGATTCAAACCTAAAAACTGCATGAATAAGACAATACAAATGCAGAGGTGAAAGATAAAACTCCTAAAATGAGATCTCAAAAATATTGGTGACACTCTTTCCCAAAAGTGAAAATGAAATGAGAATAAAGAACTGTAATTACTTCATATACAGTTTATATCTTGTTTGCTTTGTTTTGCTTTCAGGTGTTATAAAGAAAGGGAACAGTCTTCCTCATAGTAAAAACCTACTCACTTCATATCCTTTCTCCTCAAAAAAGACTGAAAATAAATAAATCAAGGTAAAAAAAATTCAACAACTCAGTTCCAAACATTAATCCCAAATAGACACCACAGCAACGTTAAAATATAACCTGGCGAATTAAGAGAAAACTGAATCCCAAAATGAATGGCAACCTCTCTCCTGGAACACTCAAAACACCTTTCAGCAGATCTAAACAGCAGGGGGCAGGACTGCGCGCTTCTGGAAGCCAGCGCCACCTGCCAGGGACCTTGCCGGCTGTCACATGGCCAAGACCCAAGCTTCACAGGGCAACTGCAAGACAGGGGACACTGCCACTCTATATCAAATGGTTAATCAGGGGAAACTGTCATCTAATAAAACCACCAATATTGAATATTTCCAGTAATAAATTCCATATTCCTAGGAAATACAACTTGTAGGCAACACTCCTCCAAAGTTTTCTCCTATCCAGAATGTATTCACCTGCTGTTCATTGTTGCAAACATATTTTGATGTTAACAAAATAAAACATAAATACAGAGTCCATTTATTGTTACTTCCATGGACGTTCTGAAGCCAAAAATGTTCTCAATAATGTACTTTCAAGCCCTGACCCTCAGTGTGACTGTATTTGGAAACAGGGCCTAAGGAGGGAATTTAAGGTGGGACCCTAACCTGATAGAGCTGGTGTCTCATAGGAAAGGAAGAGACAACAGAGATCTTGCATGTGTGTTCTCTCTCTTTCTCTCTCCCTGCCCCCAGCCCTGTGAGGACACAGTGAGAACAGCCATGTATAAGCCAGGAGGAAAACCCTCACCAGGAGCCGGATCAGCTGGCACCTTGACTTTGGACTTTGCAATCTTAGAACTGTAAGAAATAAATTTCTTTGTTCAAACCAAAAAAAAAAAAATCCGCTTTCTTTGTATCAAGAAAAAGAGCTTATTTAGAATTTAAAAAAAAGGAAAGACAAGGAAAAATAAACAACTGGAGTCTAAGAAATTGCTGGTATTAAGATTAAAAGATGTTGGACCTTGTTTAAAAATAGTGAGATTCTCCAGTTTTGTGATTTCAAGTCAAATCACTTGACATTGGCACTTTGGGGAAATTAATATGCAGAACATGCCAAGAAATCTGATATATTGTGTCCCCTGACTGCTCTTAAGGGAACAGCTTTTTTTTTTTTTTTTGAGATATATATATTCATTCACATGTAAGCTAGCTGTGTATTTAAGGCCACTATAAATTAAGCTCAGTGCTTTGATACATGAACCGCATTCATCTGAGGTTTCTAGGAATTGAATTTAAATCAAATGTTGCATAAAAAGTGGCAACATTCCACTTCTAACTCTTTTCTCATCAAGCTTTATTTTTACAAAGTCAAGTGCAAACGCTTACCAATCATGTTTTATAAAGTTCAAAGGATCCTGATTAGAGAGAGCCTTCTGATGGACAGCTTTATGTACCTCACTCCATTTCAGTTTAGAATTCTATTCCGGGGGGATATTCATGTTAGTCAATTAACTAATTTTTCATTAAATTCCATTTAAAGTAGAATTTACAGAACTCTAAAAACAAGGTAACCAAACTGCTAGTTCGAGTTGTTTTTCTGGCGTTCACTGGGCTTAGCGTTTCAGCACCCTCAAGTGTGCCGGTTGGGAAGATCGTTTATGTGGCTATCCTAAAATTTCCTCTCTGTGAAACAGTGAAAACCAAGGGGGGAAGTTGATCAGATGTAGAAGCTCAAAGAATTCACAGAACAACAATCGACAGACACCGGGAGAGTCCGCGCACGTGGGCAGGTGTTTGCAGGGGCCTGGTGGGGAGAGGCGACGCTGCGGACGGGTCTGCCTCTGGCAGGGCGTGGTCCAGCGGGAGAGGGACGAGCGGCGGTTGGTGTGATCTAAGCAGTGCTGGGAAGTTAGGTTACGCCAGACGACATGAGTGTCTAAGACGCGACCATCCACTGAGCTCACAGAAAAGATTCAGGACCACATGGGCAGCTAAGCTTAGCACAGATCTGGCCTCTGGGGTCCAGCCATGAGGTGCTTCTCGCCTCTGTTTCCTGGATCCGCTGAACCACTGAGGGGTTCCAGGAACACCAAGTGTTTGGGGAATTGAGTAAAAATTATAACATCCTGGTCAGCATGATCTGGAGAGTGTTAAACAAGAATTGCTTCCTAAGTAGACCTGAGTTATCCCTATCAAGCCTTTTCAAGTGTGGACTTCGAGCGATTGTTCTAAATAATACGTAAATGAAATTGACAGAAGGTGAATTTTTAAATCCCTTTTATCTTCTCACCTGTTCTAAAGTGGGCTAACTCTCCAAAAACAAGTTCATTGTCTTAGTTAAAGGAAATATTAATGGCCTTAAAATGATTGAAGAGCAACTTTCTCAGGGGACAAATGAAGCATGAAAAAAATCAAATTACTTTCCTGAAATATATTCATTTCCGTGAAGATGACTAGTTGGCAGGCAGTACCTCGTTTGATAAGAAAGGGAGACTCAGATAGCTAACCTGGTTAAAATGGATATAACATTTTTCTTTCAACTAAAACTGCTCCAAATCCTAGCATGTGTGCACGGCCCCCTCCACACACACACGTACACACACACACGTCCCCCCCCACACACACACTCACACACAAGCATACATGCCGCACACTCCTTGGGTACCAAGTCTCTGTGATAATTTTGGTATACTCATGCATTTGCTCCCTACTAAACATAGGAGTTCTTGGTGCATCAGCTAAGTCAAGACTATTTATGGGCAAAGAGCATTACCCTAGATTTAAAATTAGGAAAATAAAACCTTCATTATCAACCCCAACAATTGCTCCTTCTTTTTGTCACTGAGTGACTCTCGTACCATATAAATGTTTAGGTGGAGTTCAAAAATAAGCTCCCCCGCCTTCTGTTCAACCAACGAACTGCAAAATTTCCCTAATAGAATAAAGCACAACTAAGTCACCTTACTTCAGTGGGCTTGCTGCTGCATTTTTAAGTTTCAAAAGAAAGAAGAAAAGCAAGTGATACCAAGATCCTCCTCGGTCCTAGGGTGTTATGAGAATTTGATTTTTTTTAAAAAATATAACTCTAAAGAACTGGAAACTACTCACATATCTAATATAAATACATGTGTAGATTTCATAATCTGGTACTTGTTAAAATTTATTTAAATATATAAAAGTAAATATAACAAAAGAAAATATTTTTAATGTGTTAGTGATAATGATTAATCTTACTAGTTAAGAGCTATCATTTACTGAGCATTAACTATAAGAAAGACAGTGTGCAAGGAACTTTATATTAATATTAAACATTCCAATAACAAGTGAGGAAATAGAAGCTCAAACAGAGTAAATGGTAGAGCCATAATTTGAACCCAGCTCTGTCAAATTCCAAAGATCCTGTTGATTTCCCCTGTGCCCTGCTGTCTCTCAGACTGACAGCCAAACCTCTGTAACAGACATAGTTATCCATTTGGTGAGTAATGTTAATGCCCCACATCCAAAGACAACCGGATACACCTACAGTTGAAAACAGCTGGGTTTACTGCTTCATTGTGATGAGCAAGACACACACCACGGGGAAACCTGGGCATCTCAGTGTGAGGATGTTAGGAAGGACATGTATATGTTACAGGATTTGGACTGTGTTAACTGAGTTGGTGAAGAGTTTAAGGAAGCAGGGCTGTGCTCTGGACCAGATGCTGTCAGAAGCAAAAGTAATTCTTTGATTGGTGTCTTCATAAATCTTACTAGGAGGAGGAAAGCCCCGAGTGAGGCTGAAGCTATACTCGGTAAAGAATCAGCGTCCCTCCTGTTACCCAGGGTAGGTGGGCGCGACGTCATTGCTGGACGCATCTGGACCACGCCCATGATTTTTCTGCATCAGACGTGGGCACGGAGTGATCCAAGTCCTGTCTCACTCTGTGGAGTCACACAGTGGGCTAGTCTGACGTCCTGCAAACTTGATTATGGTCAATAGGAGAGCACCTGTGCCAGGCCAGCCCCTGCTGCCGGGAGGGGAGTGAGCAGCGCTGAGAATCAGAGGCTTCTCGGTCCTTAGGATTCTTGTCTATGGAATCACGGACTTTCCAGGCCGTTCGTGACCCACTAGCTCAATCCTACTTAAAAAACAAAACAATGAGGAGGCTGAGGATCAGTGAGGTGATGTGACTTGCCCAGTATTGCCCGGACATTCAATACAGAGGCAGGACAGGTAAGAAGGTGCCCAAATCTCGTAGCCAGAGCTATTATCATTATCTTCACTGCATCTAGCACTTACGAAGTGCTCACAATGTGTCAATCACAGTGTTGAGCAATTTTACTTTAAATATCTCACTAAATCTTCAAAATTAATCAATGAACTAAGCATTTTATTATCCCCACTTTATGTGCAAGGAGAATGAGGATTAGAGATATTAAGGTCCCTCAGCTACTAAGTTCTAGGGACAATAACGGCACATAAGCAGTTTGATTCCACTACCCCAATGTTTAAATCACTTCTCTGATTTCTACAGAACACCAACAGGGTTGTTACTTTTCCACCTTAAATGAGACTGCCCAGAGATCAAGGAGTTAATCAAGGAGTTCTAGGCACTCTCAAGTCCAAGGGAAGAAGTGATGTGATTTATTTTATCTATTTTTTATTTTTAATATATGTTTTTATTTTTATTTTTTATCATATATATTTAAGCATACAACATGACATTTTGATATACATGTACATAGTGAAATGATTACAATAGTCAAGCAAATTAACATATCCCTTATCTCACTTAGTTACCTTTGTGTGTGTATGTGTGTGTGTGTGTGGTAAGAGGACCTCAAATCTGATCTCTTAGCAAAATTTCAGTATCCAAAACAACATCATCAACTATAATGCTCCTGTTGTGCCTTAGAGCTCTAAACTAATTCATCCTACAGAACTGCAGGTTTGTACCCTTTGACCTACATCCTCCCATCTCTTCCCTGTCCTCCCTCCAGTAACCACTGTCCTACTCTATGTTTCTATGTATTCGACTTTTTAAAAAAAAATTCCATGTTTAAATGATACCATACAATATTTTCCTTTTTGTGTCTGGCCTATCTCAGCAAAATGTCCTCCAGATTCACCCATTTTGTCAAAATTGGCAGGATTTCCTTCTTTTTAAGGATAACATTTTCTTGTGTGCATGTCTGCATATATACAGACACATATATGTATGTATGCCATAATTTCATTATCTATTCATTCATTCATTGATGGATGTTCAGTCTATTTCCCTATCTGGGCTATTGTGAATAAATAGTACTGCAGTGAACATGGGAATGCAGATATCTCGATGAGGTGATAATTTCATCTTCTTTGGGTCATATGGTAGTTATATTTTTAATTTTTGAGGAAAACCTCCATACTATTTTCCATATTGACAACATTAATTTACATTCCCATGAACAGTATACAAGGGTTCCCTTTTCTCCACATCCTCATCAACATTTGTTATCTTTTATCTTTTTGGTAATAGCCATCTTAACAGGTGTGAGTCATATCTCATTGTGGTTTTGATTTGCATTTCCCTGTTGATTAGTGATGTTGAGTCCCTTTCATATACATATTGGCCATTTGTATGGCTTTTGTTTTTTTGCTTCTTTGGGGTTTTTATGGAAAAAAAGACCTCTTCAGATCCTTTGCCCATTTTTTAATTGGGTTATTTGTTTCTTTACTATTGAGTTGTATAAGCTCCTTATATATTTTGGATATTAACCCCTTATCACATAAATGATTTGCAAATATTTTCTCTCATCTCATAGGCCGTTTCTTCACTTTGTTGCTTGTTTCCTTTGCTGTGCAGAAGCAGCTTTTTGGTTGGATGTAGTCCCACTTGTTTATTTTTCTTTTTGTCACTTGAGCTTTCTGTATGATATCCAAAATATCATTGCCCAGGACAATATCGAGGAGCTTTTCCCTTACGTTTTCTTCTGGGATTTTACAGTTTCTTCTAGTTTTACAGTTCAGGTCTTATGTTGAGATCTTTACTTCATTTTGACCTGATTTTTGTGTATAGTGTAAGATAAGGGTCCAGTTTCATTCTTTTGCATGTGAGTATCCAGCTTTCCCAACACCATTTATTGAAGAAACTATTTTTTCTCCATTAACATACGCAAACCAGTTGATGTGATATACCGCATAACAGAATGAGAGATAAAAACTACATGATCATCTCAATAAATGCAGAAAAAAGCATTTGGCACAGTTGCACATCCTTTCATGATAAAAACTCTCAACAAAATAGATACAGAAGGAGATTTTTCTAAATATAATAAAAGCCATTTATGAAAATTCCACAGCTAATATTACATTCCGTAAGGAAAAAACACAGGTTTTCTTCAAAAATCTGGTACAAGGCAAAGATGCCCACTCTTACTACATTTATTCAACATAGCACTGGAAGTACTAGCAAGGGCAATCAGACAAGAACGACAGGATAACAGGCATCCAAATCAGAAAGGAAGAAGTAAAATTATCCCCATTTGCAGATAATATGATTATACATGTATAATACCCTTAAGACTCCATATAAAAACACTGTTAGAACTAATCGATGAATTCAGTAAAATAGCAGGATACAAAAGTCAGTTGCACTCCTTTTCATTAATCATGATCTATCCAGAAAAGAAATCAACAAAATAATCCCATTTACAATAGGATCAAGAAGAAAAAAATATTTAAGAATAAACTTAACCAAGGAAGTGAGATATCTGCATACTGAAAACTATAAGACATTGATGAAAGAAATTGAAGAAGACACAAGTAAGTGGAAAGATATTCTGTGTTCACGGACTGGAAGAATTAATATTGTTTAAATGTTTATACTACAAAGAGACATACAGATTCAACACAATCCCTTAACAAAATTGCAATGGGATTTTTCACAAAAATAAAAATAAACAATTCTAAAATTGGTATGGAACCACAAAGGACCCCTAATGGCCAAAACAATCTTGAGAAAGAAAAACAAAAGTGCTATGACCGTAAAGCTTTCTTAGCACCCTTGCCTGAAAAATGTTGCATTCGTCTGCCCAACTCAGACTGGGAAAGAACATCTCAGCCTCCTCCTCCCAAGCAAGCAAATGAAGCTCCCTAATGGGAATCAGTCCTTCCCTTGTGCATCCCTTACTTACTGGACCCCTCAAGGAATTGGCTGTGTCCTTAACTTCTGTCCTTGTAAAGACAGCAGGAACACTCAGCAGAAACACAGCTTGAAGAGTTAAGCAGAGGGCGGTTTACCATAACCTTGGCTGACTTTGTAGCTTCGAGACACTTGCCAGCCCTCCCCGGACCTGAGCTTTTGGACTGGCTGTCGGCCTTTCCATGTGAACAGGAGACCTGGGGACAGAGTCCCATTCTCCATGCCTGGTGGCCCAGAGGCCTTGGCAGATCACACTGAGGCTGCTGGCTGGAAGGTTGAAATTCATCCCAAGAGCCTCAGAAACATCTCCAAGAAACACTCCTCCTTAATGCGGCAGCCCACTCCTTGGAGGATAAACGGGCCCTTCTCACTTCTCAGCCTTGTCCCAGGGTGGCGGCTGCTGGGAACCTTCCAAACATGGAACTGTCATCCCCTTCAGGGCCCTGCTATACAAGACCCAGCCTCTCTTCTCGCAGCCTACCTTGCTCAGAAATGCGCTGGAGTAGCCAGTCCGTGTGCACTTACACACACACACAGACACACACAGACACACACAGACACACACACACACACACACACACACACATGCACACATATACGCACAGTTTGAACTTCTTTAAGGATCTACATGTCCTGTTGGCTACGGAGGGGGAAATGAGCTACTTCACTTCACTTCATATGAACTTTAAAGGTTCACAAAATTCCAGGAAAGTAGATGTGTGAGTAACAGAAAACACACTTTCAATAACACTCAGGCTTCTCCTCTGTCTCCTGGCCCTCTATATTTCCCAAAAAATGTTAGGGATCTCTTACCACTGACCAGGATCTCTTCGCCTCTTTCCTGGGGAAACATATCTTAGCCCTCCTTGACTAAAAACATAAATGGAGCCATCCTTTTAATTCTTACTGTTCTTACAGGAATTTCTTTTTAACAAATATACCTACCTCTAAGCACAGCGATCGTTCGCCTTTCCATTGTGTATGTTTAAAAAGAAAACATAAAAAGTAAAACTCTTCGTGTCCTCTGCCCATATCTACTCCATGTTAATCAACGTTGTTAAATCTGATGAGGTGAATCATTTAAAGATATCCTCAGAAAAGGCAATTACCGATGCAATAGTCCAGGGACTTTTTAGAAGTCAACCACATATGATCTAGGGCTTCTTCAGTTCTCACCACCAGGCATTCTAGTGGCCCAGTTCATGCAGAAACATGAGTTTCCATCACGTTGCAGATGAGCATAGGATTCTGAAATGCGTTTTCATCTCCCCACCTCCATCCCTCCCAGTAGAGAGCTTTACAGCCGCCCGAAGGAATCTAACCCACAAACAAATGGCAGCTTCATTAAGTATTTAACTTAACTTTAAGAACTTACCAAGCAGAACTGTTCATGTTGAATGAAATCTAACCAAAAATAGATTTCCTTAAAATTCTCAGCGAGACCACAGCCATTTTGGGGGAACATTCAGACAAAGTAGCTCTTAAAAACATAAGACAGGGTCCTCCATCACTTCGTAAATTAATGGGATGTTGAAAGTGTGTAACAGTTGAGACTTACCCTGCGTTGTGTATTTAGATAGCAACCGTTCACCTAATTATGCCCCAATGACTACTTCCCCAGTCTCTTGAGCTGAATAATAATCACTACGGGTCTCATTTTGCTGCTTGTGATATGCAGTAATTAAAAATGCAATATATTTTTCACTCATATCAAATACCATACTTGGTTTCTCCAAGCGTTTCAGGGCCTCAAAGGAGAGAGAAATAACAAAGAGGTCTGCGATCTAACCTCCTCTGCCAAGGGTACCTCTCAAGCATTATAATGCAATTCCAGCCTGCTCCCCACAACCTTTTCTTTAGCCTGGAAATATGATTGTATTAAAAATTAATGACCTTGATTTCTCAAGAAGGTGATTTCATGATTGTTAGTTTCAGGATTAGGGAGCTACATTAACACACTGACATGCCACTACACAGCACAGGAATCGCTACTCTGACATAGCAGAACCCACTCACATTCTGAAAGCGTGGCCCATGAAGTCACAGAGCTACTTGTGGCCATCTTTTGACTGATTCTATACACCATCCAAAATATCCCTTTAATATTCAAGCGAATCTGTTTGCTGTACTTTTGCATTTGTCTGGTATCATTCCATGCATGATTTTGCAAACTACTTTCTAGGAATGCACAAATGACTCTTCAGGATGCCTCTATAACAGTGGCAGATTGCATTTTATTTATGGCATCTTTTATTAACCAAGTAAATTTGAGCATAAGAAATTATTTAAACAACTTTCTAACAGCTACATAGATGAAAAGAGAAACCAAGAAGTCCCATCTCTGGTTCATGTTATCCAACCTCCCCAACCTACTCCCTTGGTTTGTTTTTGTCTTTGTTTTTTATTACAGCATATTATGGGGGTACAAACATTTAGGTGACATATATTGCCTTTGCACTGCCTGAGTTGGAGCTACAAACTTGCCCATCCCAGACAGTGTGCACTGCACCCATTAGGTGTGAATTTACCCATCCCTTCCTCCGCCCCACCTCCACCACCTGCCCAACATCCAATGAATGTTACTTCCATACACGCATATAAGTGTTGATCAGTTCATATCAATTTGATGGTAAGTACATGTGGTGCTTGTTTTTCCATTCTTGTGACACTTCACTTAGTAGAATGGGTTCCAGCTCTATCCATAATACAGGAGGTGTTAGTTCACCGTTGCTTTTTGTGGCTAAGTAGAACTCCATGGTATACCTATGCCATAGTTTATTAATCCATTCATGTAACGATGGGCATTTGGCTTGTTGATCCACTCCTTTGTTTTTATAGATCTGCAGGAGATGTACCAGGAGCACAGAGGACGAAAGGGGAGGTTAACCATGTTTCTGAAAAACAGTGGCTGAAAATTTAATGCAAACGTCATAGAAACATAGTAGAGGCCCACAAGGTGGGTGGCACAGGGGAAATACCGTGAACTGTTGATTTTTTCCCAAGGTCTTCCCACCTTCTTCTTTGTCATGGTATCTTTCGCTGCCTTTCTTTCCCCAAAGGCACCAAACTGCCCCCTCACCACCCTGAATCCGTGTGGCCTGGGAGTTCCACTGAAGTCCCTTCACAGAGGGAAGGACTTTGATTTCTCAGTTCAAAATTTACTTTTGCTTTTTCGAAGAAAAAGTTTTTAAATGTCCCTCACTCTCAGGCATTGATGACTGATAAGTACATTTGTAATATCACAGGATTTACCCAGTGCGAGAAACATTTATGGATCATTTACTACTTGCTGGGAATAGTCTTGTTCAAGGATCGACTCTTAGGGTGACATTTCAGGCATCTGTCCTGTGAAGAGGAGGAGCAGAGAGGTGTGTCCAGTTTAAACAACATTTGGGAAAGTGCAGGACCTCCTCTTCTGCTCAGCAGTTGTCCCCTTACAAGCCATTTTTGAGCAGTGTTTTATCTCATGGCCTCTATAAAATAAAACAGGAAAAAATGCTAGGTTACCACTTCTTCCTGACTTTGGACCACTTTTTGCAAGGAAAAATATTCAGTTCTCAACAGGCTGTGGAAAATGCCTTTCTATACTTCATCACCACTCACTCTCCAGACTTCTTCACTACTGACATAAACAAGCTACAGTTAAGATGGCAAAATTGGCCAGGCGTGGTGGCTCACACCTGTAATCCTAGCACTCTGGGAGGCTGAGGTTGGTGGATTGTTTGAGCTCAGGAGTTCAAGACCAGCCTGAGCAAGAGCGAGATACCGTCTCTACTAAAAATAGAAAGAGATTAGCTGGACAACTAAAATTATATAGAAAAATTAGCCAGGCATGGTGGTACATGCCTGTAGTCCCAGCTACTTGGGAGGCTGAGGCAGGGGGATTGCCTGACCCCAGGAGTTTGAGGTTGCTGTGAGGTAGGCTGATGCCACGTCACTCTAGCCCAGGCAGCAGTGTGAGACTCTTGTCTCAGAAAAAAAAAAAAAAAAGATGCCAAAATTGTGTCGATTTAGATGCATACTTTGATAATTATACTGTTTCTTGTTTGAAATATAATAAACTACACTTTTGATTTAAAATCGGACATTCCATTAAGTCATTATTTAATGACTTAATAGTTTCTTCCCCCTAACTAACACCTCCACCTTCCAAAAAAGAATTATTCAAACAACCCTTCCAAGAGCTCTTGATCTGACTGAGAATCTTCAAAACATTGAAGTATCTTCGCACCACATGAATGGAAAGTACTAGAGGAGCCCTTTCACAGCTCCATGCCAGGCCTGGAAAACCCTTGTGCACATGGACAGCTTAGATTCCACCCAACAGCCAGAATTGTAAATTTCAGTCAAGTGGACAGTGGTCTCCACAGCACTTCTGAACAATTAGGAGAAATCACACTCACTGCTCAAATTTGACCAACAGATTCTAATTATCCAAAACTCAGCCCATCCATTTCCCAAGGCACAGTCATAAATATTGTAAACAATTTTCTTTGTATCATAGCCATGTTCAAGATATCAAATGAACAAAAGGAAACTTTTCAAGCCTACTTTCAAAAAACATTTAGGTCTAGGAATTCTTACTCTTGTCTGCTGCTCCAGAAGTGAAAGAGGGTTTGTCAGCAGGATAATTAATACATAAACAGCTGCACCCACTGTTTCTAGGATTGTTCCTGCAGGCTCTCCACAGCAATCATGCAAAGTAGTTTAATTTTTAAAAACTGTTGGAGTGCTTTACACTTGAGGTCTTGTAAGATATTCAAAGATAAAACAAATACACACACATAGTCCGTAAATACCATCTTTCCATGTAGACAGAAGTGCACAAGACCACAGGAGATAAAAATATGTATATATTGGGCCTTCAAAATGGTCTACGGGAAACAGACTGGCTGGAATGCCCTTGTTTTCAGACTGCCCCGGCGTCTTGCCCCTGGCTCCCAACAACCCTCCCCCGCTCCATGTCTGAGGTCCAGCCTCCCACTCACCTATCCATGGCCTCTCTCCCACCAGGCTCCAGGCAAGCCCATTTGTGTTGCTACCAGTAGCATGCTCTTGCCAGCGGCACCAGTGGTGAGACCGTTACAACACCCACCTGAAAGTGATAATGAGGAATTCCCAAATGACCCTCAGGTGAGGTGCCATCCGGGCCCTGTCTCGCTTCACCTTCCTTCACTTACTTAGCAAGCAGTCACCGAATGTCCCTGTCACGTGCGAGCCTTCCGAGATGGACGCAAGTGTCCTCCACACTCTGAGGGAGGACGGTCTAGTCAGGGATAGATGTGGAAACTTGAGTTCCCGTGGCACCACATCCTCATCTATATTCATTGTTTTCAGATTTAAAAGAAAGTCTAGTCATTTTAGTGGGCTTCCTCCTGTGTGTCACTGAAGTCTTCCTCTCCTTTCTTTTATAAGGACATTAGGTAAGAATGATCTTATCTTAAGATGCTTAACTTAATTATATCTGCAAAGATCCTAATTCCAAATAGTCATGTTCTGAAGTTCCAGGTGGATGTGAATTTTTGGAGGACTCCAGTCAACCCACTGTGAGTGGGAAGTAGAAGTTAGGGTTCATTTTTTTCATAGAGATATCCAGTTCCAGGATAATTTGTGAAAATGACTTATTCTCCCTCATTAAATTGTTTTGGAAACCATATGTTGTTTGACAATGATGGCCAAATATTCCATATTCTTACTGAATTTTTGGTCTGCTGGTTTTACCAATCACTGAAAGAGAAATGTGGAAATTACTGAATTATATTTGTGGATTTGCCTATTTCTCCCCTCAGTTATGTTATTTTTCTTCGTGTATTTGGAAGCTCTGTTATTATGTGCATACAAATCTAGAATTAGCTTGTGGTTTTTTCTTTGTTCTTCATTTGGATAAATTCCATTGCCCTGGGTTCAAATGTGTTGATCTTTTCCTCAGCAGTGTCCAATCTGCTGTAAGCCAATCCAGGAACTTTTTCATTTCACATTTTATATTTCCCAGTTTTAGAATTTTGATTTTATTCTTTTTAATAATTTTGATTTTTTCTGTTAAAATCTCTGCTGTTCACCATTTTGTCTCTCCCTTTAGTCTTTGAATGTATTTGTGTTAGTTGTTTTGAAGTCCTAGTCTGCCACTTCTGACATTTTGATGCTGACCGGGTATGTTTCTATTGACCCTTCTTCCCTCAGACTGTGGTTTACATTGTCCTGCTTCCTTTAGCCGTTAGCGATTTTCCGATTGTGTGCTCAACACTATGGATGCTGTGGTGCTGGAGCTCTGGCTTCTGCTGCTTTCCTTCACAAGTGTTGAGTTTTCTCTGGCAGCAGTCAGTTTACTGGGGGGCGTGGTCTTTCAAAGCTTTCTTGTAAGTTTTGGTCAAGAGGATCAGGAATATTCCGTACTCCACAACTGAGGGAAACCCGTGCCTTCTCTGTGTCTCAGCTGAACACCAGGGCATCCAGTGAGGTCTCCCCTTCTGACAGGGGAAATTCTGGTTTCTTCCCATGCAGAACTCCTCTGGGTCTCCGCTCTGCTCAGAGCTTTTATTCTCTGCGAGACTCGTGGGTGTGAGGACTCAGGGAACTCCTGTGCAGATTTCTCCAGACCCTCTCAAATATCCTGCTCCAAACATTGCCACAACCTCCCAAACCCACACCTCCAACCTCTGCCTCCTCCAGGCAGTGCAGCCACCATGCTGTGTGTGGGCCCCACGTTTCTGTGCCACGTTCCAGAACAAGAACCAGGCAGAACGAGCCGGGGTGTTGTGCAGCTCACCCCACGGATCCTCTCGAGGACACATCACTGGCTGTGGTTGTCTGATATCGGAAAACAGTTGCTTCATGTGTTTGGTTCAGGTTTTTAGTTGTTTATGGCAAGAGGGAGAGTTGACTGCCAGTGCTCTGCTGTGTTCTCATAAGTTGGTTTTAATTAATACTTTCCTCCTTTCTGAAAGCAAGAACTGGGTAACTCACTGTGGTTTCCTTTTTGTTTTCCAGGCTGCCAGGAAACTCAGAAGTGAATCACATAATGAAACAGACCAAGATTCGCCCTTGTGATTAGCTTATTTGCTTGCCTTTTTCATTAACTTAATTTTTATCTCATTATGAATTGCACAGGCAAGGCATTCAGAGAGCTGTGAGTCCGCAGAAGCCCAATGAATAGATTCAATTCCTTCCATTTGATGTCCACTGTCGAGGTTCCACTTCACTCCCTGCCCTGCCCTAACTGGCCTCACTGTGACTGCCAAGTCCTCCTTACCCTGTGTGCTGGATAAATTTGCCTACTTGGAATCCTCTCTAATCTTTGTAACAAAACAAAACAAAACAAAAACACCCTTTCCTCATGTTTCCACCAAAATAAAAACTCCCTAAGTGTCCTCTGTGCCTCACTCGCGTTGTGTCCTCTGCAGCGCCAGTGTTTTCAATATTCTGTTTGGACAGGGCAGTCTTCAGATGAAAACCCTGGCTTAGCAGGGAAACCACAGTCTCACCAAAATGGAGCGTTCGGTGAGCCTGCGCCTCATCAGCTTGGCCATTCACCTCTGCACAAGGAGACGATAAATCAGTGATCCTCTCTCCTCCTGAAACTCAGCCAATGGCTTGAAGCAGGGCACTGACCGCAGAGTAAATCCTCACTCCCTTGGCAGTGATTTAGGGACGTGGCTCATGCAAATGTCCCCACTTGCAGAGATTCTGAGCTGGAAATCTAGACCCTGGATCACCAGAATATGACGCAGAAGGAATTGGTTAGCATTGTGAGCTATCGCACTTGTCCTTTCTTGATAGCCATCCCATTTTTCTTTCCCTATAGCAGCTTTTAATTTAGATTTGGGAGTGGTTAAGATACTGGCAGCTCTTTGTTCTCTGAGCTTGTAAAACAAGTATAGAGTGAGAGCACTTCTGAGCAAGGCACTCTGCTAGTTGGCAGTGAAGACATGAGCAAGAAAGAGCAGATATGTCTAATGTCAACCCTGAAGGACACTCCAAAGCCCACACACCTCCCGCAGATGCCAGGCACCCAGGAGCAGCCGATTCTCCTTCGTAACTGCATCAGTCGGGGTTCTCCAGAAAGACAGATGCAATAGAGATGACGGAGGAGAGGTAGATGAATAGAGTTTAAGGAATTCGCTCATGTGATCGTGGGTGCTGCCAATCCAAACTTAACGGAGCAGGTCGGCAGGCTGCAAACCCAGGCAGGAGTTCACACTGCAGGATGGAGGCAGAATTCCTTCCTCGGGAAGCCTCAGGTTTCTTTGAGGTCTTCAGCTGATGGGATGGGGTCATCCACCTTAAGGAGTGTACTCTCCTTTACTTAAAGTCAACTGGTTGTAGATGTTAAGCACACCTGCAAAATAATTCCATAGCAATACCTGCATTAGCGCCCTTAAATGACTGGGGACTGGAGTTTATGCAAGTGGACACCTAAGACAAATTGTCACAGGAATCTTACAGCTTAGAGAAGGAGCAGAGAGGGACAGCGCCCAAACACAGAAACCCTAGAACCATCTGATTAGGAAATGCCGGGAAACAAAACTCAGTTTTCAATTCACACGTGCAGCAGTATTTACTAGAAATTGTAAGGCCTGCATGCCGAGAGAATTCAAATAGATAAATCCATTGAGGAAGATTCCTCATGGGTATGGGCTGGTCTTGCACTTTGTCATGAGGAAACTGCAGGATTCAGAGCAATGAGGTGAGACTCTAGATAAGCTGGAGTTTAAGAGTCAGCATGGTGATTTGGCTCAGGAAGGGAGGCTTGGGCTTTGAGTGTGCGAACAGAAAGCATTTTGTAAAAATTACTGCCTATTTGATAGACACATTATTCTCAGTGGGAGGCAATGGATTGTGTTCTCTAAGGTTTTCTGTTTTTGTAGCATCTCTATGTTCTTCACAAGTTGAACAGCACTTCTGAGTCTATGATTGCTTTTGTTTCTCAACAAATCTCTGTGAGAACATAGGATGCATGCAAAGGCCACCGTTGCATAGATGAAGATGTCCCCAGGGTCACACAGGTGGTCTAATGACTGCACCAGAGACACGAGTCCAAGCCTGAGTCTGCACCTGGCATTTTCTCTCCTGTGCTTGTGACATGTATTCTGTAACACCAAAGGGGCAGAAGGCAAAAAGTGCTTATGCAAGTTTCCCTAAAAACAAGTGTAAAGGGATTGGTTTCACATATCAGGGCAGAAAAAAGTCACGTCCACTGACAGTCATCCCTCCCTTTTCCATAACAACATTTCGTCCCAAACTTCTTATACATGTCTTGATTTTCTGTGTCTAATTTTATCTAAAAATACAAGGGAGGGAGAGATTTTCAGTCATCTGGAGGGACGAGGAACCAAATGCCCAAAGAAGCATGGTTGGCCTCCCTGGGCTGGCTGCACTCCAGTAAATGTCATCAACAACTGCTGGAACTGGAGCCCCGCTGCCACCTGAGAACAGAAAGAGCAGAACCCAGAATGACAAGAATGAAATTCTTTCCCTCATCCCGATGATTTTTAAAATTTATACAGTATGTCTGTTCACCTACAAAGAATATATGAAAATGTTAAATTATATGTGAGCTGCAAACATCCAAGCCAACATGAAATCCAGGAATCTTGAGAGTTCCTGAGCCGCGTCCCTCCTTGGGGTGGTGATTACGCGGGCAACCTCCCTGGTCTGTGATCACATCAATTTGAGGATCTCTACAAGGTAATTACGTCCGTAGCAAATATAAAGCCCCCATTAACTGCACTGGCTGGTGTACAACAGGACTATTATACTCCTGAAAATTGTCCTTGGTAGGGTAAATAACAGAAAGAAAAAATGGGCAATAAAGGCTTTTGGGAGGGGGTTGATTTTGTCTTTTTGCAAAGAACAAAATATGATCAATACAGCAGGAGAAAGAGTGAAAGAGCAGAATCAAACTACCTTCGAAGATGTATTATCCCACAAAGTCAGGAAAGATATGATTAGCACGTATGACCACACAAACATTTAAAAAAATTAAACTGAGGTATGTTTTAAAAAATACAATAAACGAAGTTAAAATACCATTTTGGAAAAAATATTTGCAAATATTCACAACATAGAAAACATACCAAGGCATAATTTTCTTACTATATAAATACTTCCCACAAATCTACAAAGAAAAATCTTAAGTCATCTTATATAAAAATAAGTAAAATTAGGCCAGGCCTGGTGGCTCATGCCTGTAATCCCAGTACTTTGGGAAACGGAGAGGGAGGATTCCTTGAGTCCAAGAGTTCGAGGCTGCAGTGAGCTGTGATGGTGCCACTGCACTCCAGCCTGAGTGACAGAGCAAGACCCTGTCCCCAAAAAGAGGGAAAATAAGAAAAATATCTCCACAATGACCCAACTCACCCATCAATTGTAAAGTATTTTA
>CAUYSK010099881.1:0-71888 GCA_963575035.1 Avahi laniger
GATAACATCCCCGCTTCCAACTCACCTCTGCTCTTGAGTTCCATGAAATCCACACCCCTGCATCCTCATAGTAATTTTCCCTTTCTTTTAAAGTTAGTTTATGCTGGTTCTTGCAAGTGCCATAGAAACGATTTTGAATAATCTGGTAAACAGTCATCATTCAATAAGCAGTGAACACCAACTAATGTTAAATGAGAGAATTAGCCAAGGGATGAGAAGTTTCTCCCCCAACCCCTGCCCAGCCCTTCCCCATCTGCCTTGGTACAGTTACTTACCGGGAGTTTACCCTCTCCATATCTCCTTCTATAACTACTTAGACTCCATTTACCATCTTTCAACAATTGGTTTATCTGATAAGCCGTTTCTCTACATATGGGCAGGCGCCACAACATACCTCTATTTCCCTGTGCAGACGGTGACACCCCTTGGCCCTGTCCCTTGGCTATGGCTGCTTGCAGCAGACTGTGCCCCTGGCCACAGCCCTGGTGCTCCTGCACCTTCCTGCTGTGTTAGCCCGTGACGGCCCTTGCTTTGCGGACTCCAGTCCTGGCAGTGCACGCCAGTCCAGCCTCCGCACCATACGAAAAGGGGTGCTTCCAAAAGGCAAGTGTCCTTGGTACTCAGAATAGAAATGGCAAACGTGCAGGCCCACGTTGAGCACTCCACAGGCATCATCTCTTTTAATTCTCACGACAAATTGTGAGATCGGCACTGTTCTTATCCTCATTTTATTGATGAAGAAGATGAAGCACAGAGAGGATAAGTCATTTATTCAAGGTCACACAGTTAGGAAATGGCAGAGCTGAGATCCAAATCCATGCTGTGCCATGCCAAGGGCATGCACTTTGCCTCTTAGTCCCACCAGACTAGGCCCTTCAGAGTAGGCTTTGATTTTACATTTACTGCACAGATGAGGCTATGTCTGAGCAATGGCTGTAAGAATTCAGAGAAAGGCTCCAGTGACAGAGTCATCAGAGAGGATCTGGGGACAAGGCAGAACTGGACTTTGGCCCCGAAGAATAGGCAGGTAGCATGATAAATGGTGGAAAGGTCAAGGACCCAAAGGCATGACCATGCATGGAGGGCTTCTAGGAAGTAGGTAGGTGATGTTGGTAGATTTGGGCCAGTTCTGTAGACACAGGAGGCCAGGCAGAGAGTTGGAACTTGGTTTGGTTATTGTTAATAGGTTGAATTTAGTCATGCCTCCACCTAAAAAAGGTATGTTGAACTCCTAACCTCTAGCACTTATGAATGTAACCTTATTTGAAAATAAGGTCTTTGCAGGTGTAATCCAGTTGCGATGAGGTCAAACTGGATTATGGTGGGTCCTAATCCAATATGACTGATGTCCTCATACAAAGAGGGAAATTTGGACACAAACAGAGAGACACACAGGAAGAACACCATGTGAAGACAGAGGCCAAGATCAGAGCGGTACAGATGCAAGCTGAGGAACACCAAGGACTGCCAGCCGCCTCCAGAAGCAGGAAGAGGCAAAAGGAAGGACTTCACCCAGAGTCTCACAAGGAACCTGGTCCCACCGGCATCTTGATTTCAGACTTCTGGCCTCCAGAGCTGTGAGACATAAATTTCTGTTGTTTTAAGCCACCCAGTTTGTGGTACTTTGTTATGTCAGCCCTAGGAAACTAACACAGTCATTGCTAGAGAAACCTCCTGAGTCCTTAGCAGGTCAGGGTAATGAAAGGGAAGCCATGCTTTAGGAAGTTCAAGCTTAGACAGCGGAAACTGGACGGAAGCATAGCAAGAAAATGAACTTTGAAGGAACATTCGATTTAGCTCAGTCCTCTCTCTCTATACTGTCGACCTTTCCCAACAGACCAGGGAACAGAGTCCATATCCACCCTCCCTCCCCTCCTGCCACTTCCCGACTGGCCTACCAAAGGCTCTGAGTAACTCAGCCCTTCTTTCTTGCCTCACCTGTAGAAATGGAGATGGCAATGCTGCCTGTCCCCTGGGCACCCCTCAATTGTCCCTTCTGTTCGCTCTGCCCCCTACGCTCCTTCCTGCACTGTTTCTCTGCAGCACTCACTACCCCGTGGCAGAGGGCACTTGCTTTGTCTGTCTGTGTCTGTCTTGCCCCACCAGAAGTTCAGGTCCTGGAGGGCAGCCATGAGTTCTGCTCACAGGTGACATTCCAGGCCCAGATCAGCACCCAATCAATGCATGGCAGGGCCCAATAAATACTTGGAGAATGTGGGAACACCATGAAGATTAAACGAGATGGTGTATATCGCGTACCTGTTCCATAGTAAGGACTTTGCACTCACCTTGAATGACCCTAAATATTTCTGCTATTTCACAAAGAAAGTGAGAGGACAGGTGTTCTGTGCTTTAGATACTGTATAAGTAAAGTTGAAGTGATATCACCTTATATAACTATTTTAAAACATTGTTCGGTTTTCCATTTCTTTAAACTGGAAGACATATTCAGCCTTTTGGAAATGTTCTTTATTAGTTATGTATGTTTGGTGAGTAATCACACTTGCCTGTTATAAGGATATCAAATGCTACTCATACACCTAGGACAGTCCCTTCTCTCTGAGATGAATATCATCTTCCTTTCCCAGCTGGTTAGCATGAGACTCAGAGCCCCCCAGTTACAGTTTTGCTATAAGGCAACATATGTGCTTCTAAAAATCACCATGATGTGCAAAATCACACAATAAAAACCACAGAGCTGATGGGGAAATGGAGTTAAGGGCACAGCACTCAAAATCTTCATCAATGACACGTTAAAAAAAAAAAAGAGGCAGAAACTAAGTAAAATGGTAGCACAATTTTACACATGTAAAATGGTTAAGAAAACCATAAATCCCACCATATATAATACACTTTCACCTGAAAAAGTCTCAAAGTTTGCTTGTGGAACTGGGTAAGGGAAAGGGTGCAGTTGGTGAGTTACTGTGAGGTAGTGGAAGGAGGGTCATCTGAAATGAGACATAGGTCGTAAGGCCACACGTGGGCAGCTGTGGCTGGAACACATATATGCACATGCACGTGTGCGTGCTCTGTATTTTTATGCCGCTCCCTTCAGTTTGCTGTATTCACACCTAGTGTGTCTCACAGGCTGAGTCCCACGCAAATAAACGTGAAATCCGTGTTGTGTTCAAATCCATCAATTGCGTTGGAACAGATTCATGTTTCCAAAACATGCGTTCTAACAGAGCTGGCTGAACCTCCAAACTCACTTGGGGAGTTAGCAAGAGGCTGGGAGCAGTTTACACAAAACTCTGCTGACCTGCGAGGCCACCCCTCACTTTTAGCCCCTCGCTTTTAGCCTGAGAAATGCGGGGAGGAGGGAGCACCTGATACGTGGTGAAATTTTCATTACTCAGGAAGCAACTCCAGCCCTCGTATAGTTAGAATTCTCTGCCTCCCACTCCAGTAGAAGCAAAGCGCGAAAAATAAGCTGACATCTGGAATTTCGCCATGTAAGTTCAAGAATGTGTCCTGGAATGAGATTCCCCCGGCCCCTGAGCCTTCCACACCTACAGTCACATGTAATGAAAACTGGCATTTGGAATGGGGTTTCTAAATCCCGATCCTGGTGCTTTCTAAATCACCAAATCTAGAGTAAACAGTGTTCGATGTTCAAATAGCTGAAGAAGAAAAATAAACTGAAGCCTTTGAAAAGTTTAACAAGATTAATCAAAACAAGGATTTTTCAATAATCCATAGTTAGCCAGAAAACCCTCACCTGGAGCATTCCAGTTCCCAGAAGCCGTTCTGCATAGCCCCCCAGGAGACATGTCTTCTGAGCATATGAGATGTATCACAGCTTAAAATTCTGGAGAAACTGCCAGCATGGTTCAAATTCTCCCTTCTTCCCTCCCCCTCCTCTCTCATCTCCCACTCCCCATCTCTTCCTGCTTTCCTGAGGGCAGACAGGGCTTCCCACCTAGCCAGAGCAGTAGAGAGCACTACAGAATAGCAGCTGCAAATCTGCACTGAGCAGATGAGGAATCAAGAGAAAATTTTATAGATGGAGAGATGGATAGTTCTGAAATGTAATAACCAGGCTAAGGGGATTGGAGTTTTATCTACCTTTGATAGAAGAGCCTTAACAGGGCCCCTCACGAGCTGTGAGAGCGATGATCACTGTGTAATGGGAATGTTCCCGGAGCTCAGGGCTTCTTGCAGCCTAGATGTTCCAATCAGAGCACTTTACTCGCATTAATTAATTAGGCCTCTTGCATCCCCCAGGGAAGCTCAGAAGCATTATGTTCTGGAAAGAGAAAGGTGAGCAGCTTCCCATCATCACCATCACCATTACATTACCATCACAGTGTCGTCATAATCACCATCATCCTCATCATCCCATGGGGCTCGGCAGGCACCCAGGAGATCAACTGCTGGGAGCTATAACACACCAGCTGGACACACGCTCTCCCCCAGGAGTGTGCAGTGCAAGGCAGAACAAACAGGTCATTCATTCATCCATCCGCTCATTTATCAGCATATTAATCCTATGGCGATTAGGCCCCTATTCTATATTAGCAGGAGGGGTGCAGGTGGAATGAATAAGACATAGTCCCAGAACTTGAGGAACACTCAGTCTAATGGTATCGGAGAAATATACCACAAGCATTACAACGTCAGTGCCCTAAGAGAGTTGGTCCAAGATTCCCCCTTGGCCTGCTGACACTTGTCCCCTGTGTCCACTTCATCGCCAAGGCAGCCCGGCCTCTCATCTCACTATGACTTAAATCCGTCGCCTCTGCCACTGCTTTGATTTGGTTCCCCGCTCCCAGGTCTTGCAATAGCCTGAAACCCAGTCTCCTCACCTCCCCTCTCGCCTCTCATCTCACGGTCCATTCCTCTGGCTGCAGCCAGGTGGATCTTCCCAGATTACAAACCTGTAGGAGTCACTCACTTCGTCATATAAAAACCCCCCTGACACTTGTACCCTGCCGTGCTCCCATGCAGAGCAGTCACTGTCACGTCCCAGGCCTTGCACACTGTTGTCCCTCTGCCTGGGGCACCCTCCCCACCCCTTTCACTGCCTGCTGAGATCCCCCTATCCCTATGGCCCAGCTCAGTGTCCGCACGAGTGACACCCCACAGGCCCCTCCTTCCCATTCCAAGTGGGATTCTCCACACCTTGATTTTAGCATTTTAAAAGTTTTGTCACCATTATTTGTTTGAATCTCTATCTTCCTTCCTAGACTTTGAATTCCATGGGGGCAGATCAGTGGCTGATGCACGGCAGGGCGACTCAGTAACAGGTGGTGGAAGGAATGGCCAATGACAATCGTGTTTGTTTCCAAATGTTCCCATGGCACCCCTGGAAGAGTGTGAGCTGCTGTGTCACGTGACTCTGAGTCCTACAAAATAACTCCCTGTCCTTCCTTCACATACGCTGACTCCAAGAGTAGTGGCCTGTGGGAACTGTCCTGGGGTGAGGGCGTGTTTGCCCTGGGCCAGCCACACCCCTGGCCCCTCTGCCACTCCTCTCACAGCCGTTGTCATAGGTAGGTGAAGGCTGGATGGGAGTCAGCGCCATTACTAACAAGCTGTCACTGTAGAAGCCCACTACTTTATTTACTTCATTAGATTAATAGATACTATTATCCTCACTTTACAGGTGCATAAACAGCCTCTCTGGGGTTAAGTTGCCCAAGATCATATACCTAGTAAGTCCCAGAGCTGGGATTTGAACCTGTGACTGACTCCCACATCTGAATTCTTCCCACCACTCTGGGCTGCCTCCCACTGGCAGTGAGAGGGGGAACATGCAGCCTGCAGAGGAGTGGCTTGGACAGCACTGCCTTTGCATCCTCTAGGGCCAACACTCTGTGAGCAGTGGCTTTTATTTACCTTATATGGTGAAAAGAGAGGTGCCCATTTTTTTTCCATTTCTGCAGACTCTAACAGACGGGTGCTAATTTGGTAAGTGCAAATTATCTGGCTTCAGTTCTATCCACCATCTGCCTGCTTGAACTAGTGAAACCAGGGTGAGTTGTAATTATGCCCAGTTCTCTTTGCAAGGTCCTTCCATTCCTTTAGATGAGTTTATCCTCTTCCTATTTTAAGAAAGAGCTTCACATAGCAGGGCATTTATGGAACACTTCCAAGAACCAGAGCAGAGAGTGATATTCTGAAGGCAAAGCAATCATGCAGACAAAACCCTCAAACAAGATGCCAGGAGCCCCGGGCAGGCCCTGCTCCTCCCAGGGAATTTCTGGGGGATGGGAAACTAGTCCCTACAACTCTCTGGGCCTCAGTTTCTGCATCCGAGCACTGACGGTAGGAGTCCCCAAGACTAGGAAGTGGAACTGTGCCATTGGTGCAGTGGGGCAGCTCCTGCCATGGCTCCTCGGACAGGTGTTTGGAGGGAGCCATCCCGAAACTCCGCATCCTCATCCTCCAAAAGAAGCTCTTTAAACCTTTCTTGAAGGTTCTCTCTGCTTCCCTCAACCCTGCTAAAAATCAAAGGCTGAATTTCGCCTTATTCAGACCATAGCCAGGATACAGCTGTTGAAGCTCCACCTCCCTACTCTCTGCAGCAACCTCCTCAACATTCAGCCCCCACAACATTTTAAAAAATAAATCATGCATACGTGATCAGAGGGTCGTAAGGCTATGGGGAGCTATTTACCCAACACAAAGCACATCATTTAAACCCCCACCCCACCCCATGTCATTCATTCTTGTCCGAAGGAACACTTTCCATTCATTTACCTAAGGCTCCACCTCTACCAGTTTCCGCCTCCCTGGAGGGTGCATCTTTTAGGGAATAACTGCCCCTATGGCACAGGGGTGGACTTCCCCTTCAGCATGATACTACTGCCTCTCAAAGGAGCAGAGGGTCGCTGCTTGTGAGGTGGGTGAGTCAGAGGGTGCATGGCCCGAGGAGCAGCTCCCTGCCTGTGCCCACCAGGGAGGGGCTTCTCTGTGCACCCAGGTACAGCTGCACCAGTCACCAGTCTCCCCGACCCCAGCCACGCAGCTACCATTCCCCCATCTCTGAGACTGGCAAATGAGCCAGCCCCTCTGCCAGTAGCCAAGTTAATTTTAAGGAGTCTCTCTTTGACAAACTAAGAGGGAAAGTTGGCTGTTTCATTTGATGGTTTTCTTTAGCAACACCGAAATGTCTAACATCTAAATGTGTGGTGTTTGCGAACTTAAATATGTCGCCTCTGGACCCGCCATTCCTTAAGGAACATCTGCTCTCCAGAAGATCAGAAGTGAGAAACCGCAAAGTTGCATTACTTATCTTCCCCTAAAGAAATGAAAGGTGTTTTTCTCCCCCTCAAAGTAACAGCTCTTTCTCCACTCCACATCAAAACTCCAGCCTTTGGCAAACACATCTTAACGCTTCCAAATCCAAGCTCCGACACAGAACTTCAGACTTCAAAAGTGACAGCGGCGAGGCCGGGCCCTGTGCACATTCCTCAGTGCCCGACTCATCTACAGCTTCTGAGTGTTTCTGTGAGGGATCAGAGGGCAAGGAGGCTGCTGCACTGTACCCACACCGCAATGTGCCCCCAAAGGTGGGGAGTTCACTAAACAACCTGGGGTGCGATTGTGAAATATGGGTACACACAAATCTCCCCAAAGAACTTGAAAAATTGTGAAAAGGACATCCGAGGCTGAAAATTTAGCATGCAACGGAGAAGACCAGGACCAAAGGAGAAGTGCACACACCTGTAGTGAGAAGGGAGCCCCTGAGAGGAGGGAGGATGCGGTAGCAAAGGCCCTGGACCTCCAACCTCCTTGGTAAAATGCTCAGCTAAAAATAGATTCAGCTGCATATTATCAGCAACTAAAGTAACAGAAGTTTTAACACACAGAGTGTGCTCTTTCATGTAAAAGAAGCTGGGAGGGAGGGAGGAAGTCCAGGGGCTGCATGATGCCCTTGGAGACCAAGGCAGCTCCTGACTTAGAGCTCTGTCATCTTCAAGGTCATCTCAAGGCCACTTCATGGCTTCCATCCTCAAGGTCACCGGTATGCCAAGAAGGCTGTTTTGAGCTCCTACTATCTATCACAATACCTTCTAGGGAGTAGAAAAGAAGAACAAAATGTCCCCTTGATATCACTGCAAGTCAAGTCAGGTCCATTTTAGCAACTTCCCCAAAGGATGGCATGTTTCTGCTTCCATCTTGGTGGCCAGTCATGTGGCAAATCGAACTACTGGGACACTGGAAAACAGCACCTTTTAGCTGTGTGCATCACAACCTTGAAAAAATTAGGCTTCTTCTACTAAGGACGGAGGGAACAGTGGCTATGGGGTGGCACCTAGCAGGCTGTCACAGACTCAGCTTTCCATTATCAAAAGAACATGTTCATCCTGACTCTTTCTCAACCTCAGCACTATTGACATTTGGGGCCAGATAGTTCTTTACTGTGGTGATGGGGGGGCGCTGCCTTGTGTATTACGAGATGTTTTGCAGCATCGCAACCACTACCCCCTGGGTGCCAGTAGCAGCACCACCACCCCAGCAGTTGTGACAACCAAAACTGTCTCTAGGCATTGCCTGATGTCCCATGGGGACAAAATCACCCCTGGGTGAGAACCACTGATTTATATCTAAGGAAGAATATGTATATTATAGGTGAGTGCTGGGTGCTCTTTGAAAACAAGGCTCTGGCAACCCTTCACTCCAAGGTGACTCAGTTTCAACATATACACTATATTATAACCGGTCACCTAGATGTAACACTATGAGAAAAAATAGAATTAATCCATACTCTTTGTTCAAAAGCACCTTGAGAGATATTAAGAGTCAAGCGTACTCTATGATGGTCCTGAAGTTTCAAAGAGTAAACTCAGAAGACAGAAAGGAAACTGACCTACCAGTGATTCCTCTCACGCAGCAGAGGTTGGACTGTGGAGAAAATGACCTTGTGCTTCATGCAACTCTCCCCCTCGCGCCTGGGCTCCAGCACACCTTGTGCTCTCTCATCTTAGGATCTTCCCACATCAGATCCTTCTGCCAGGGCCTCCTCTCTGCTCTATGTGTAGCTGACTCCTCATCCTATCCATCTCTACTTAAAGGTCACTGTCTAAGACTGACCGTGAATCTCTGCTGATTCCCCTTCTGAATCTTCCATATCATGGTTCCTAAGTACAGATTGATCTGTTCACTTTTTAATCACCACTCTCCCCATTAGACTGTGACTTCCGGTAAGGCAGGGGCCAAGTCTCTTTATTCACCCGTGTTCACCTGTATCTACCTGTATCCACCTGTGTCCACCAGCACCTGGCACAGTAAAGTATTTCTAATAAGTATTTGATGACTAAATGAACACGGTAATGGGGACAAGAGAGGGCGTGCGTGGTGTGTGGCATGGGCAAGGGGCTGACGTAGAGAACTGGAACACACACCAGGACAGAGGCCTCGCCTGAGCCCACAATAACCAACCAGTAAGTAGCAAGCATGACATTCTTTCACAGACTTAATATTTCCAAGTCAGTTATAGGCACTTGTTGGGTATCTATACCTAGAATAGAAAAACAAACAAAACGTGGCCTCAAGGACCTACAATATAATACAGAAGACAACACATGCATTTTAATAATTATAATAAATGTAAAGTACACTGAAAGTATATTTTAAAATACATGAAAAAAGAAAAAAGGTGTGACAGTTCTGAAGGTGGATAGGTTACTTCTGCCTGTGGGCATGGAGATTTGAAGGGCAGCATTAGAGGGAGGTTCTGTAGGATGAGTAGGAGTTGGGTAGGTGGAAGATGGAAAGACCTGGAGGGAGGAACAGTTTGAAAAAAACAGTAAGTGAGAAAGCCTGGGCTTTTGCTGACAATGTGGTTTAGCCCAGTGCTGTCCAGCAGAAATGTAATGTGAGTCACATATTCTAGTAGCCACATTAAAAAAGTAAAAAGAAATAGGAGAAATTAGCTTTAATACTATATTTTATTTAACCCACCATTAACATTATCATTCCAACATATCAACAATATAAACCATTACTGATTTATTTTATGCTTGTTTTTTCAAGTTCTAGAACTGCAGTGTATAATTGACACTTCTGCACATCTCAGCTCAGACCAGGCACATTTTAAGTGCTCAGAAGCCAAGTATGACCAGAGTCCATGGTACTGGACAGGTGTAGTCTATTTAAGTGGGGTGGGCTTGAGCTGGGCCACCCTGGGAAGATAGCAGAATGTGGCAGACAAAGGGTGAAACTGGAGCAAACATAGCGAACCCTGTTTCCATAATGTAAGTCACCAGGAATAAAGCTCAAAGGTGGGGAGGCACAGAAGACATGGGGAGCATTGTCGGGAACAAGGTTTATAAATGCAAGACCCACAGGGAGCACACAACAGCCAGCCTGGTCACAGACGGGGGCCCCCAGCAGCCACAGCTATATGTGATGATCTGACTTCCTGGCCACGGCTGACAGGACAGAGTCACCTGGCCCAATTTGGCTAATGAGAAATTTCCGAGGGATTTGGGACTAGCTCTGTTTATGCAGGTCTCTGGAATGGAGGAGATGTAAATGCTTAGGAGGTGCAGGAGGCATCTCCCACCAGGGAGCTGGCAGCAAGGAAAGCAAGCTGCAGAGAAAGGACAAGGAAGCAGGTGTGCAGAGAGGCTGGGATGGACAGGTGCTGCCTGAAGGTCACCTGTGACCCCCGGCTTCCAAGTTCTAGCTTCCAGATCCTTCTGAACCTTCCCTGAAATCCTGCCCTGGAGCTTCTTGAGCTGTTGCTTACTCAAACTATAATCTCTTTCTCTCCTTTCTCTCCTCCTGTCTGTCTCTCTCCCTCTGCCCCCTTCTTTTAGAACACTGGCTTCTATCCCATAAAACTAAAGATTTAGAAACTCCTAAGAAATACTCCTTAGCACAGGGATTTAGGACACACGTGTTTCCCCCTCCTGACAACTGACGGAATGGGGCGGGGGAGGTCCTGGAGATGGCTGAGGCTTTGCGCTCGGGTGGCTGGACATTGATGGTGTCCTTCAGAGAGAGAGGAGGGGTGGGCAAGGAAGCAGGACCTGTGGGAAAAAGAGGCTGGCGCTGCCAGACACTGGACACTCACCCCCTGCCCGGCCGTGACCCAGGGCACACTGCAGCCCGTGGAGACACGGAGCTGTTCCCGCCACCGGCCGTCCACAGTACAGGGCCCAGGGCCCAGGGTCAGGGTTACAGGATTCCACCTCCTGGTCAGCTGATGGCTTTGGATGCAACAAATAGTCATTTCTAGTGTTTACTTTTGGATCTGTCTTCTGGCACTGGCTCTCCACACCACTCCCAAGGGCACCTTCCCCTATTCCCAGCACCTCCTCCCCTCCTTGGCCTTCCTTCCCTTCGGCAGGTCCCCAAGCTGGGAGACCCCATTCGAACCAGAGGAAGATAAACTAGCAGACTCTGTCGGATCAGCTTCCAGCAATGTGTGTGTGCACACACATGTACATACACACATGCACGTGCACATGCACACATGTACACACACATGTACCTACACACATGCACATACACACATGCACATGCATTCATTCTCTCTCTCTTTCTCCCCCATTCCTCCCTCTATCTTCTTTCCTCAGGGCAATCTAATAAGCTATTTGACAGACAAAAAACAGCTCCCTCTCTCTCCCATCACCTTTCTCCCTCTCTCCCTCCCTCCTCTCTCTCTCTCTCTCTTCTTTTCTTCCTCCCTCCCTCTCTCTTCCTCACCCCAGCTCCATCAGCCAGACTTATATAGCAACACTCTTCTCTTGGAGTGAATCTTTCAAAGATTTGCAGCCACTCCAGGAAAAGGAATGGCAGATAACCTAGACCCCCTGGTTATGTTTTCCCCTGGCTCTGCAGACTGAGGCAGCATTCTCTACTGACCCTGGGAATGCCACCCCACTCCGCGTCCCCACTCCATGCACCACACATGGTTATGAAAGCGTATCGCCTCTAGCAGTGCTCTGCAAGGCGCTGCAGTGCTTCTGCACTTGCTGGCTACAGGCAAGAGAGGAGAAACTGTATTCAACCTAATCTTTCTACCCTACCTGGCTAGCCTGTCTCAGCCTCTGTTCTCTAAGGGCCTTCTGGGTATTGATCCTAGAAGATTCTGAAAGGGAATTATGATGGTCATTTCATAGCCAAAGAAACTGAGTCACCTTGGTGTCAAAGGTGGCAAGAGCCTTATTTTCAAAGAGCCCTCAACACTCACGACCTAAGGGTCCCTGGGTCCCGTTCTTCAGCGCAGCAGTCTCCAAACAATTTTGATTGCTTACCCTGTCCATAAAACTTTTTTGAGCATCCACCCCCGGTTTATAAGTATTTTTTTATAAACTATAATCACGTACATGTCCAACATTACATACATTATAAATAGACATACTTACTCATTATAATGGATGTAATAAACATACTCAAAAATAGAAATTGTAAAAGGAGATGATAAAGGATAAACATGATGAGATGTTCCACTATGTTCTTCCTGAGCCCAGCGGATCGTCTTGTGCACCTCCTGAGGCACACGCCTGCTTTGAAGACGTGCTGTGTTTGCCCGTGACCCTTTCATAGGTCATCTCTGTTACTGCTGCTCCTCTTGAAGTTAGGAGTGGCTACGTGACTCAATCTGTCCAGAAAATGGTCACTTCTGGCTAGGAGTGTCAAGAACTCCCCGTACCCTCTCTCCTCTCGCCACAACAAAGCCTGAATCGTGTTGGGTTTGGTACCATAAGACAGTCATCTGGGTTCCCTTGAGTGGCTTAATGAGCAGGCATCGCAAGCCACGTTGGATTTGAGGTTTGATAGTTTTCGTTACTGCAGCACAACCTAGCTTCTTTTGACTGGTCCTGTTTGTGAGGAACCTGAATGCCATGATGGCATGGTTTTGCTCTCTGGGGCCTGGTCTCTCCCAGCTCTCACGCCCAGAGGGTGCTCCTTGCTAGTGACAGTAAGTCACAGCACCATGGAGGAAGAGCAGGGAGCAGGGTGAGGGATGGGTTCAAGACTTAAGAAACGGCCCAGAGTCTGAAGCCCAAACCTAGACACCAGGAAGGCACCATCTGGGTGGACTTGCCCCGGGAACCGATTGACAGTTTTCACTGTAAGCCAAAGGCCCATCCTGGAATGCTGGGCTGAAGAGCTCCAAGCCCGAGAGTGAAAAAGGACGCTGTATTCCCACTTTCTGCATGTCCTGTGTCTTCCTAATGGAAAGGAGTTTGATTTCAGGCCAAATACATACATCCTTTTCCTTTAAGGTTATTCTTTCAGCAACTAAAGCAGTGATCTCTGCCTTTTAGAAATGTTCAGGGGAATTAAGTTGGGAGAGGACCTAGATCACAGAGGCAGCCTCTCTACGGAATCTAAAACATTGATAGCCCATTGACCAACTGCCTCCCAGATTGGTTGATCCAAGGACTCCGACTGAATTACACCATGGGATCCCAAGTGGATAAGAAGAGGAGATTAGAAATTTTGAATTCTCTTTTAAAAATGATATATGATTTAATACATCGGTCCACCTACCTGAACAGAAACTAAATGACAGTAGCTTACACCAGACAGATTTTTTTTTCTTTCTCACATAGTTGTCTGCAGGTCTTGCACTGGAAGGGCGACTCTGCTGCACAATGTTGTTTCTGGATCATTCTATCTTTCTCTTCTGCCACCTTTACCATTGGGCTTCTATCTCGTAGTCTAAGGTGGCAGCTCTAGTTACCACCTGCAGGCCCACTTTCCAGATGATAGGAGTAGGAGGAAGAAAGCATGTGCTTCATCTTACGGATGTAAACCAGAAGTTGCACACAAGCCTCAGGCCTCATTGGCCAGAATTTAGTCATGAGGCCAAACTAGGCTATGAGGAAGCCTGGAAAATATAGTCTTTAGCTGGGTAGATAAATTTTGGATGTGCTATTATTACAGAAAGAAGAAGAAAAGGGGTATTAGTGGACAACTAGCAGCCTCTGGCTTCCTGGTGTGCTATGTGGCCTTCATCAAGAAGCTTGTCCCCCTACATAGCTGGTCCACAGCACTTGTCACGCTGCACCATGAATGCCTGCTCTACGTCCCTCTGGGGGAAGCTTCATGAAGGCAAAGGCTGTGTTCGTTCTGTTCACTATGCTATCTCCAGGCCTGGCACTTCACGGGTGCTTAATAAAGATGTGCTGACTGCGTGAATCACTTCACAAATGATTATGTGAAGGGATAATCACTACTAACCTGTGGCTGTTCTCTGCCATCCTCCCACTTCCCTCTGGTTCTGCCCAGCTGTGCTGCCTCTTGGTCTTTCCTTCCCCTTCGTGGCCAGCCTCATTCTGGCCGGACCAGGTGCTTTGAGATTCTGTGATACACAAGCGTGAGGCCAGGAGGAGGAGACAGAAAAGTAGGAGAGAGGTAGCATTGAGGGACAGTTTTTGAGTAACTGGGCTGCGGGAGAGGAGCGGATAGAAAAGTGGATTTAAGAAGTATCACTACAGGCCTGGTGCGGTGGCCCACACCTGTAATCCTAGCACTCTGAGGGGCAGAAGCGGAGGAGCACTGCTTGAGGTCAGGAGTTCGAGACCAGCCTGACCAAGAGTAAGACCCCTGTCTCTACCAAAAATAGAAAAAACTAGAGCAAGGCGTGGTGGCACACGCCTGTAGTCCCAGCTACAGTGGGGGTTAAGGCAAGAGAATCACTGGAGCCCAGGAGTTTGAGGCTGCAGTGAGCTAGGATGACACCACAGCACTCTAGTTGGGCAAAAGAGCAAGACCCTGTCTCAAAAAAAAAAAAAAAGAAGTATCACTACAGACATCATGGCATTAAAAAAATGCAAGGAGAGGACAGGAATTATTTGGAAAATTTTAAAATTCATTAGACTGTATTTCTATGACCCAGACACTGCCTGGTAACTACCCAAGCTGTGGCGCAGAAGGAAATGACTCAGAACACTGGGAAAATGTCAGCGAAGTGTAAATCCAAAAAAAATCTTCTTAACAAAGATTTCTGTCTTTTTTGAATCCTTACGAAAAATAAACAACTATACAAAAGATCAAAGTATACATCTGTGGTTGTAAACTTTTCCAGGTGGCATCAAGCCGGTAAATCATGACTTCTTTGTATAGCCCCATGAGATAATTTTAATTCCATTTACAAATCAACAATTTTAGTTGGGGACAATATGATTATATCATATGTATGAAATATAATATCATAACCATGCATACCTGTCCAAAAAGATTAGTTGCCAAATTAAACATAAAAAACTATTTCTGAATTTTCATATTAATATTCATTTGCTACAGGTTCACCAAGTTTATTGCTGTCATCTGTGGCTGCTGAGATGTAAGCAATCTCAAAAGTCAAAGGAAAAGTTTATGGGACAAAAGCTGAATTCTATGAATTAACTAAATGTTTTCTGTCAATCAGGAAAATGTCTCTAGACTGCAGGCTCCACAAGCAAAGTGGTAATGACTGTATTAACCATTACACTGTTTCAGTTTCTAGCAGAGTGTCTGGTATATTCTAGAAACTAAACAAATATGTGTGACCGACTATCAGATTTTAGATATGGAACCTCATTCCAATTGTTGGGTTACTGGAGCGTAATTTGAGAACTACTGGACAAAAACAACATTGCTCATCACTTCTTCTTGATAAGCTCTTTTTTAATGCTAAGCATGTTTGAGGCTACAAGGCCACATTGTCACCTACTGGTCTTGAAAGGGGGAATGACACACTCAATATACATAAGGTCATAATTCCACCACCTACTCCTGTGATTTCCGGGGTGACCTTGGATAAGTAGCTTGCTTCTGAGTAGGATTTCTGAGAAAGTTCTTGTTTTGTTTGCTTTGTTTCTTTTTTGAAGATTTTAAAACATTAAGATAATAAAACATAATCAATGACATTGTTATATATATCTGCAAAGTCCAACATACTCAGATTTTTGTTTTTATTTTATTTATCTGATCAACTTCTTTATTGTTATTCATTTATTTTTAATTATATAAGTAGTACACTGATGGTGCTTTAGGATTATTAAAATTCAAACAATAAAAACTAATGTCCCCTTTATTACCCCCTTAAACCCAGTCCTATCCCCCAAAGGTAACAAATTTTCCTGGTTTGTGTCCTTCCACACCTTTCCCTATGCTTTTACACATATAAATGTGTATGGAACTAGAAAAATGTATAGTTTTGTCTTGTTCTAGTTTTTATTTCTACAAATGGTATAATATGGTAACTTTTGCTCTGCAACTACTTTTTTCATTTGGAGTATGTCTTAAAAGTCCTTTCCACGTCTGCTTATATAAAGCTACCCTATATTTTTAACCATTGGTCTTAGTTCAGGCTATTCTCACAGAATACCAGCAACTGAGTGTCTTAAACAACAGACATTTATTTCTCACAGTACTGGAGGCTGGAAGGCCAAGGTCGAGGCACTGGCTGGTTTAGTTTCTGGGGAGGGCCCACCTGCTGATTTGCAGATGGCCTCCCTTTTGCTATATCCTTACATGGTGGAGAGAGAGATCATTTCTCCCATGTCTTTTCTTATAAGGGCATGAATTCCATTCATGAGAGCTCTACCTCCCAAAGGCCCCACCTCCAAATACCATCACACTGGGGATTAGGGCTTCCACATAGGAATTTTGGGGGGACACAAACATTTAGTCCATAGCATCATTCCATTATATTCTATCATACAAGTGAACCATAGTTTACTAACCTAAAAAAGTATTATTTTTAAGTATTTAAGTATTATTATTACTGCTGGACATTTAGGTGGCTTTTAATCTTTCAGTTTATGTACACTGATGCAACAAGCATCTTAAGTATTATCCTAGGAGAAATAGTGACAAAATAGAATTGCTGGGTCAAAGGATACGAACACTTAAAATTTTCATAAACACTGACAAACAGCATTCCAAAGTGGCTGTACCAATTTACTTTCCCACAAGCAAAGTAGGAGAGAACCAGTTTCCCTAAACCTCTGCCATCACTATCAAACTTAAAAACAACTGCAAATCAGATGAGTGAAAACAGTTTCCCACTATTGTTTTATTTTGCACAGGAGGGTTCTGAATGTAAAAGGTCAACTGCATTGCAGCTGTTTAAGACAGTTTTCCTCTCTCTACTGTATTTCTTGCCTCCCATCACCTCCCAATAAATGGGGAGACATACCTAAAAGATGGTGCTCTCTTCTTCTTGGGCACACAGCTAGACTACATTTCCCAGACTTCTTTGCAGTTGGGTAGAGCCTTGTTACTGGGCTCTAGCCATGGAAATGTAAGCGGAGTGATGTGCATCCCTTCCAGGGCTGGCCTGTGAAAACCTTCCACACATGATCTCCCATTCTCTCCTTGCCTCCCCACCTGCTTGATGCAAATAAGCATGATGAGCCTAGAAGCCACACGTTAAAGATGGTGGAAATACAGAGGAAAGATGCCTGGTCCTTGAATAACCACTTGGAAAAGAGATATTCACCAATCCAGAACACCTGTTTGGGATTTAATGTGAGCAAGAAACAAACTTCTATCATGTTCAAGCATTTGGGGGTTTATTTATTACAGCAGCCATCAGCATTGTAGTGAGGATTAGCTCATTAAAATGGTTGTGGGTGCTATAAAAATAAATTGCAAAATTATCAAGGAACAGTCCTGGGCATTTAGGTATATCTCCCAGGATAGAATATTCCACCTTAGAAACTGTCTAAATACTTAGGAACTATCAGAAGGCAAAACAAAACAAACAAACAAAAAAGAAACAAACAAAAACCTCTGGAATGTTTTTACAGTTTGGCTAAGAGAGGCCTTTCATCCTTTTTCTGGTCTCAACTGTGACCTGAGAAGGACCACTTCCTGGGTGACTCCAGTTGGGGGTCACTGCTTCAGGCTTGGGGGACTCTGTTCCCTTGGAAATGTTCTGACAGCCGTCAGGGTCAATTACTGCAGAGAGTCTAGATACTGCAGAATTGTTTCATCCAAGGTCAAAGACTATCCAAAATGCCATTTGCTATTAGAATGCCGCCCACGAGCTCAGGGCCAGGGGTGAAGCTACCACATGGTAACCAGGTCACCTGTGGAGGTTGACTTTCTGTGGAGTGGAAAAATTGCCTTAGGTACAGTCATGCCCAGCATTTCTCATGAAGCACAGCCGCATAGCCAGGTGGCTGTCAAAGCTCTTTGCACAGGCTATTATCCTATGGCTATGAAAGGACACCAATCCACCCCTCCAGGAGGCCCACCCAGCCCTGTCCCCATTGTATATAAGAACTGGGATTAAAGTATTCATATACGGTTACTTCTAAGAATGGCAACAAGAAGCCTATGCCTCTGGTTGCCACTAGGAAAGAAGAGGAGGAAAGGGACTTTTTATATTTTGGGGGTTGGGGGGTTACCCATGAGTCAAATGCAAAAGTTTGAAAAGATCAAGGAGCCAGTCTGTCCAGCTCCTTCCCCCAAAGCAGCAGTTTTCAAACAATCAAATAAAGCAAGCAAAGGAGAAGCCAGCCCAGCTGAGGCAGGGAGGAGGGCCCAGAGTCCCTCCTGTTTGCTCTGCCCCTCGCCTGTGTGAGTTTCCCCTGAGATGTTTGGGCTCTACAGAGCACAGTTTGAAAAACTCCTTTCCAAAGGTCCTTCTGGGTGTCTCATCCAAAGGTCTAGCAGGAAGCAACCTCCAGTGTACATGGCTCTTCGCCCAAAGGTGGCAGGTCAGCAGATCTGAATGTGGAACTCTTAACATTGGACAATAAAGATGTGCTGTTTAGTTGCCTTTTTGCCTGTTGTACTCCAGTACCTGGCTTAGCATCCAGCATATCAGGCACTTAATATACAGGGAATGCAAGAATAAGGGAGCTAAGTCTTTATATTGCAATCAGCACATTGGCCACACAGTACAGTTTACACAGAACTTTCCCTTATGCTGTCTCGTTCAATCCTCAGAACCCATTGTGATGCAATCAAGACAAAGATCATCATCCTTTTAATAGAAACAGGATTTCAGAGAGGTTAGGTAGCATGCTCAAGGCTGCACAGCTAGTCCAAAACAGTTATAGGACTAGAGCCACATTTCCAGGCTGCAAGTACCAGTGCTCTTTCACCACTGAGATCCTTTGATGCTCTTATTATAATGGTAGTACCACTCGTGATGGTGGCATAATGTTCATTAAGATCACACAATATGCAAAGCATTACGGACTCCAGTCCCCGGCCATTAGCACGTGCCTGGTGGGATAGCTCACCTGGCTGCCGGTTCTGACCCTTAACACTGAGAAAGGTGATCCTTGCTCCATGAGCACAGATCACAGACCCCATGCCAAATAGTCTAAATGTTTACACTAGAGGTCACTGGGCAGAGGGGGAGAGAGCATGGGCAGATCAGGGTAAACTCATCCTCATGACCTAGAAACTGACTCAAAACCCAAGTCCTGCTTCATAAGCAAACTCACATCTGGGAGCTTTTGGAAAAGGAAGCGTGAATCTGGAAACCACAATTCCTGGGTCCTGGTATAAGTCATCAACTTGATCCATGTAACTCACAGGTTGTTGACTTCGTGTTTAGCAATTTAAAGGTTAAACACCAGTCCCACCAGCAAAGTCTGCAAAGGCCATCCTATTTAGGCTCCCCACAACCTGTCCACTGCTCTTAGAATCAACTTTACCATAAAGCCTCAAAATTTCACTTACCTCCGAGTCAGTGTTCAAACTTGAGCCGGAAGCATGAGTACAGAGCCCTGTAAGAGAACAAACAGCCCAAGTCACCAGTCTGTCTTCTATTTCAGGATTGCCCAATTTATTCGCCTTGTATAAAGTAGATAAAACAACTCCTTTCCCACGAATGGCCAATGCTGTGGATGCATTTTCACCCACAGGAAACTGAGCCCTAACAATAAAGCAATATATTTGGCCTTCAAGGTTTTTTTTCTCTTTGTTCTTCATATTTCTCCTCTACTTCCTTTTCCCATCTTTGAAAGAACCTAAACTCCCTGATGGGCGCAGACCAATGACTTAAGCCCAGGAGTGGTGGAGAGTGCTGAGTCACTCACTGGTTATACTACCGCATGATCAAAGACCCTCCAGCCCGGAACAGCGCCGGAGCTTGCAGGAGCAGAGTTACAACAGTCAGGGGATCCCTAACTCTGCCTCTCTGACTTTTGTGGCCCTAAAATGCAACTATCTCCCTGCCCTGCTAATGTACATAATCTGAGCTCATCTTCAATAAAATTGGCTAATTCTGCAATATTTTAAATGGAGTTTCCCCTCTCTCTGGGTACCGTCTTTTCACACCATTCACACACACCCTGCAGAGCCTCTGTCACATTGAGCACCAGAAAGAACATCACAGAAGGCAGGTCTGGGAGGCAGAGTCGGGTATGTGGGGGCCCAGGCAGTCAGAGGTCTGGGCTCCCCTGGCCATTCACCAATTGGTGAATCCACAAGTGCTTGGCACGTGTATACTTAGTGCCCTGCTCTGTGCTGCATGCAATGGGATGTAAGGAAATAAAATAATTTGTGATAGCAGCAGCAAAAGGCTTGCACTCTTATTGAAGAGGCCAGACACAGAGAGATGATGCTGGCAACAGGACACTGGACCAATGATGACAAATGCCCACGTTTGCTACATACTTAATACCAGGGTCTGCTCTAGGTACTGGGATCCAGCAAAGACCAACAAAAACAAAAATTCCTGCTTTAATGGAGGTTAGATTTCAGTAAGAAATATACTTCAGGGTTTTACTGTGGAGTTCAGAAAATAAAAGTCATCAGTAGTTAAGAGAAAAGATCTTGATGGGCGGCAATAGAAACTTCAAGCAGCTCTTCTCCCCTACGGGTCTCTCTATTCAGCTCATCCCAAACTGAATTCATCACTTTTCCTCTTACCTGCCCTCTCTTGGTGAAGCCAGTCACCACCACCATCCACCTAGCCTATAAGCAAGAAACCTGGGGTTATACCAGATGATCCTAATTTACTCCTTCCCTCCGCTCACCACCACCAGTCAACAAGTCATGTGGCTTTTACCTCCCAAATGCCTCTGAAGTCTGTTCCCTTCTCCATGTTCCCAGTGCCACAACTTTGTTCAAGCCATCGTCATTTCCTACCTACTATAGTGGATGCTGTCATGCACAGCCCAGAGTCCCCTTCAAGGAAGGACGTGTTGCCTGAGCTCTGGCAGTGGGCTGGCACCCAGCCTTCAGCTGTCAGCCCCTTTGGGGGTTGCTTCAGCTGCAGAAAACTGTCTCAGCCAAAGCCAGGACAACTCTGAAGGGCCATTCTAGCTCCAGAGCTTCGGTGGGGTCATCTGAGACTGTTGGGAAGCCTCTGTCATGGCACAGCATGCTCCTCTTCCCACTCCCTTTCACAGGTGTTGGTCCCAAAGGTCCTCCTTAATAAACAGCCTGCATGCTGGAATCCAACCTGGGATGTAAAGGGCATCGTGATGGTTCCTGACCACCTGCTCCACCTCTGCTCAACCCTTCTCCAGTCCCAACTCTGAATATCTGCAAAAATGGTATTTCTAATTTGTTTATTTTAACCTTTACTTTCACCGAAGTACTACAGAGTTTACGAAATCAAGTATAACTCAAGTATAATGAAGAATGGCCTTCGTTTCTCCACCCATATCATCCCTCCTCGCATTTACTTTAGTATTTCTAAATAACATGCTTATGCTTATGTTTGCTGATGCTTTTTAGTTTTGGGTATCTGTTGACTTCCCACTATGGAAGATGAGGGTTTAGATCTTTTACGAGCAAACACACACACACACACACACACACACACACACACACACACACTTGTCCTATCTTCATTCTCCTGAGATTGTTATATCACAATTTTAATTGTTTTTATTGTTTTAATGCTATAATATTCACAGCTGATCTATGTTGTATACTATGATTACATTTCTTTTCCTGTACACTTTTGTTTGTTTTTCCTGGTTGTGTTATTTGCTCAGTTTTTACGTAGCCTTCAATGCTGTGGTTTGAATGTATGTGCCGCCCACCTCCCAAACTCACATGTTGGAATTAAGACCCAATGTGATAGTTTTCAGAGGTGGGGCCTGTAGAGGGTGATTAGGGTCGTGAGGGTCCCACCCTCCCTTCCACCATGTGAAGACACAGCATCTGCCCCTTCAATCCGCCTCTTAGGTGCATTTCTGTACTCAGAGAGTATGTGAAACTCCTGCCCCGGGCAAATAAACCTGGCTACCAGCATTCTAGGAAGCTGAATGGGAGAACACGGATGAGAGGTCTCTGTAAATTGATTTTAACGCAACCCCACCACCAATTTTACTTAATGACACCAAGTCTAGAGACGCTCTGGTACAACTTCTCCAGAGAGTACAGCTTCATTCCTGTACCAAAGTCATAGACAGAAACCTGGGAGTGCAGACTTGGAAAGGGCATCTGGTAGGTCTTAGATATTATTCCAATGCTGAGTGCACATTAGCATCACCTGGGGAACATTTTTAAAAACTGATGCCTAGATCCTCTCCTGAACCAGTTAAATCTAAGTCTCTGGGGGTGCAGTCCTGACCTGTCTATTTTCAACTCTTCCCTATGCAACTGATGCATACTGAGGATTTAAAACCATGGGTCTAACTGCGCCTTACAAAGACTTTCAACCATTTCTCCTGTTACCAGCCACTGTGTCTTAGCGTGGGCTGCCATAACACAATACCATAGACTGGGTGGTTTAAACAACAGAAATGTATTTTCTCACAGCTCTGGAGGCTGGAAGTCTAAGATCAAGGTTCTAGCCAATTTGGTTTCTGGTGAGGGCTCTTTTCCTGGCTTGCAGTTGGCCCTGCCTTTTCGCTATGTCCTCACATAGGGAGTGAGTTCTCTGGTGCCCCCCGTTAGAGGGAAACCAGTTCTCTCAGATTAGGACCACACTTGTATGACCTTATTTAACTTTAATTATCTCCTAAAGGCCCTATCTCTGAATGCAGTCACTTTGGGGATAGGGCATCAGCATATGGCTTGGGGAAGACAATTCAGCCCACTGCACACAGACTATAACAAAAGATTTCAGAGGAAGCCATTACCTCTGATTTCTGGTTCTTTCTGCAATTCAATTTGCTGCCTCTTGGTTTCTTCCCAACACAGTTTGACCTCTCTCTACACTGCTAAGTCATTTGTCATGTGTCCATTGTTTTTCAGCTTCCATAATTTTGTGGACATTGTTTGTCTTTTAAAAAAAAAAAACTCTTTATGGCCATTTCAGTGGAGTCGTGGGAGGGAATAGAAATAAATGGCAAGCGTTTGATCAGGAAGTTTACCTGGGCTTCCTCAAAAGTGACATTTCTAAACTGCAACCTTTATTATGACTCTTCCCTCACTAAAACCTTTCCATTTCTCCCCATGACAAAAAGAAAAAAACTTTCAAACTTTTTAACCAATGCACCCATAGTGGCAGAAGAGAACTAACATGTGTATTTCCAAATTTCTGGGATGGAGTCCAAAAGAGTCAACCACTCGCATAAAATTTCTTTGCACTCTCAAGTTTTATTTTTTAAATATATGCAAATTTTGCCCCTATTCCATAATAGATCTGTTTGTTTTAATATAAGAATATTATTTTAAATTACTTGGCATTAAAATTGCTTTACTTTTCCTCAATCTTCAAGTAAAACTGATACTTTGAAAGACTGGTGAGGTTTATCTCATTGTTCTGTGTACCCATGAGACACATAGCTCAATTTAAGACATCCAGCCCTTATTCTCAAGGTGCCTCTGTCTTATTGTGCCCCAAAACTGAGCACAATATCTGGCTTTTAGGAAATACTTAACAAGTGCTTGATGAATGAACTGAACTGAATAATCTTGAAGCAAGGGCACTATTTGGATGGGGGCAGAGTATGGCAGGTCAGGTAGATCATTTAGCAAAGCCAAGTTCCAGAGGGAGGAATGAACACATTGTCTGGTGAGTGTATGCTCTAGATGGGACCCCGGGCTGGGAGCTTTGTCAAATGCTCTCATCTGATCTTTTGCCCTGAGATCCCAGGGTAGCTGTGTCCCTGGATGAGACTTGTCATCAACATGCCTTCACCCTGACATACAACTCTGTTGAACCTCCTCCCATCCCCTCCATGTTCGTACCTGTTCCTCACTCACCCCTCTTCATTGCTCCTGGGAAGATTAAATCTACGTACGCTGCATGTCCAAGCTGGTACTAGAAGTTCCATTCTTAAAAGCAGGGCAGCTCTTACACTGAGCGGCATGGACAGATGCTTCAATTTCAAGGGCTGCAGGAACAGTCCCCTAACCTAACAGCAATCTCCCAGTGGACTCAGAAATCCTTCCTCTGAATCACTGAGCTCTTTCCCTGGGCAAAGAGCCCTGGGATGGTGTCACAGGAAATCGTTACGAACCCAGAGTGTACAGATATAAATGCAGCTGCCTGTCTTCTAGGAGTGACAGATTAGAGGCCACTAAGGGGGAGACATTTCTACTGGGGTTAACACAGACTTTTTCAACTTGCCAACATAGCTAAGAGTCAGATCTACTGGTACAAAAGAAATGGTGCTAAACGGGAGCAAAGGCAGCTATTTGAGAGTCCTTTTAGTTCTCCATTCTTAGTCTTCTGTGCTGCCCCAAAATCGCAGTACATGCAAATAGCTCTAGAGCATTCTCCCACCTTTTCCTCCTTTCAATCTCCTTTCTTTGTTTCTGCCCTTTCTTTCATCAAAACCCTAAATGCGAGAAAGAAAATACGAGAGAGATTGGGTTAATCAGTGGCATAGACATTCCAAATTTCTTGGGTAGAATTTCTGGAGTTTGAGCTCATGGTAGACAAGGAAATGATATCTGTAATGGAAATCTTTAGAAATAACAATGATAGAGAAGACACGTTAACTCATCCGATCCCCACACCTCTACAAGGTAGGTGCTGTATTATTCTCATTTTACAGATCAGGAACCTCAAGCCCGGAAGTCACATGGCTGGTAAATGTTGTAGCCAAGAGTGGACCTACACTGTGTCTGGTTGCAGAGTCAGGCTCTCACCCATCATCTACCTCCTGAAGTAGCAATGTAGCATCTATTTCAACAGCTCCCAGATTTCGTGTGCCAAGAAAATTTCAAAATAATTGGGGGGAGGGCAGAGCAACACAAAATTGCCAAGTTTATATTTTGCCAAACAAGCACATTAAAAATAAATCCTATTATCACCATTTCTTTTTTTTAATGACTTGTTAACACCACAAGATGGAAAGAAGATAATCTCAGGATAAAAGCAAAAACTTTAACAGAATAAATTTAGACTTATGAAAAATGGTACAGCCTTCTTATTTTGCTGAAGACCACTAGAAACTACGTGGGACCTACTCCAGTCCTTTCACAGCATTTGGAGCCGCAGAGCAGCTCGCCTGATCTCTGCGTTTTCAGGACCAGAGCTGAGTCTCTAGGCCACCTGGAGTGGCAGTTTGGGGAGACAGACCCTCAGCTTCAATCCTGGGAACACTACAAGGAAAGAAAGGCTGCATCCGCCCCATCCAAGGCACCCTCCGGACTTCCCATGCTTCCTCCAACTCAAACCATTCCTGGGCAGAGAGCAGTCAGATTGTGGGGGCAGGTGGCAAGGAGATGGGGAGAGAGAAACCAAATCAATGAAGCCAGTGTCCTGAGTGGGCTGCACAGAGCAGGGATCTAAAATTGCCCAAGACAGAGGCGGACAAACACAATTTGCTCAAGGTGATTGTGAAAGCAGTGGGGCTCGATGCTCTCATTCTTCCTCAGTTCTACCACCACCAGCAAGGATCCATTCAGTAACTGAAGAGTTAAAGGTGAGGCTCTGGCCATTCTTTCTCCTAATTATTTTTCACAGTTTTCTCTGAGCTGTTGCCCTGACTCCAATTCTCATCAACTCTTTGGTGGACCACTGAAATAGCTTTGCCCCTGGTCCCCACAGCCCATCCATCTTCCGCCGGACTGCGCTTTCCAAAATGCAAACCTGACCATGGCATTCTGTGTGATTCACCTCCATGTTCCAATGTCTCTTCACTTGTCACCCACAAAATCAAGCTGGAGACTTCCAGTGCAGCATGCATGGCAACCTCATCACACACACACACACACACACGGCCCTAACATGCAGACACACACAGCAACACTGCCCCAACACACACATGCACACACACACACACACACACACACAGAAAATCATGCTTGTCCACCCTATGCCACTCCCTGCCTTAAACTCAACACTCCAAGAACACAGACCACTCTCTAGATTGCCAGACAGGTACCTCCGGGCCTTTGCTCATGCTGTTCTCTGTAAAGACTGCCCTTCCCTTTTCTACCTCCTCCCTATTCACCCTTTCAGACCTTGCTGAAGTCTCAGCTTCTCAAACAACCACCCTGAGATTTTCCCCTGGCCACCCACCTCACACGAGAATGTGTGTGCATGCCTCATCATGGTGGGCACTGTGCTACACTGAAATCAGGTTTCCTTGCTTCCTCCTTGGGGATGAAGGTCACATCATCCTTATCTTTGCATTCTCAGGACCAGCACAGCACATGGCAAAGAGTAGGAACTTCAAATAGGTTTTTTGAACTGTATACTTGGATAGAGAGAGCCAGACGAGATATGGCTCCTGTTCCCCTCCCCCATCCTTAGGAGCTCGTATTTTAGCTGGAAAGATGATACACCTACAGGTATGAAGCATTATTAGACTATTATTAGATTCCAGATAACCAAGAGCTAGAACATATGGCTTAGTATGTTCCCAGCAATTATAAAAAGAAGAAAACAAGGTAAGTTGACATTGCTAAGAGGTTTCCTGGAAGACTGAGGAGGAAGACATTCCTAGATAATTCCTCCGGCCCCCAGGACTCACTCTTTCTGACTCCACTGGCCTGCACCTTGCCCCATGCTTCTGTCGGGCTGGCCTCAAATCCTCAACCAGCTCAGGAGGAGGTGAAACCACACAACAGCAACTGCATCAGAAAGTTTCACGTTTACGTTTAATAGCATAGGACTTTCCCGAGGGTTGGGTTATTGAACTTGAAATAGGTAAATGAATGGCATGTATGTATCTGCAGGCAGCGAGGATGAGATACAACTGCCACGAGGTGAGGGGATGGAGGTGTCTCCAAGGTTCTCTAAGAAGAAGACCCTTCAAGGGTGGAGAGCTTCAGGAGTTGGCATCCCCTGGAAAGAGCTCCGATGTGCAGAGGGAGGTATGAGGAAGAGTGTTCACCATGTCATGCAATAAGGATGAGAAATGAAGGCAATAAAGTCTTCTAGCTCAAAGCCTCAGATCTAAGACCCAGGTCAGCTTAGCTCTGCATAGGAACTCCAAGCAATCTGAAGGCCTCCTAGCCAGAAAGCCAGGGAACTCTTCAGGAATGTTTTCCTATAGCTATGAGCAGAGAGGCTTCTGGGAGTGAGGGGGGGCCTGGGTGTTGGGAACCATGAGAAACCGGGCTGGGGCAGAGGAGGGAAATCAAGGAGGGGAGCTGAGGCATGGCAGCCTGATGCCAAGCCACGTGGTTGGGAGACTCCTTAGAGTCTGAGGTTCTAGGTGTGGGGCTTCTGGGGGATGGGTTTCCCAGGAATGTGTGAGCTACAGAGGCCACACCAAAGAATCACGCCCCAGGGGTGATCGATAGGCTGTTGTCCCATACCCTCACCTCCACCCGATGGTTGCTGTGCAAATGCCCAAATGCCCTGATGCAGCTGCGCTTCAAAGTGAGGCCACACAAGGCCCAGGGAGCAGCAGCAGGTCACCTGCCAAAACCCTGCTCCAGCTGCTGTCCTTCCAGACTCACTGAAAGCTTTAGAGGGTTAGATCTGACATGATCCCATCCCACATGCTTTCCCCACTGCACCCCAAAGAGGCGGCGATTTTTGAGCAGAGAAAAGACTTTTCAGTCTAGCAGCTCCCTAAGATTCATTTTCTTCCTGAAATGCAACTGGCCTCAGGCATTGAATCATTCGGGTCTCCCTTGGGAACACCCAAGCCAGCCCTTGCCTTCGGTATTTGAATAAGGTTGCAGAGACCACAGCTAGCTGAACGCACAGGGTGCAGAAGGTGGGAAGGGGGGAAGAATTCTGCTCCATCTGGCACCCCCAGCACGCACGCATGTCCTCCCTCCCAGGAAGCGATTGCCTCAAGCCTTCTTGGTATTGTTTGATGCAGAAATAGTGCTTTGCAGAAATGCCTGGCATGACAGGGATGAGTGAGAGACAATGCAAAGATGGATGGTTCTACACGTCCATTCCCAAAGAGCCTTTTGATCATTCTCTCAGCTCTCCCTCACCTCTCTCTCTCCCCCCCAATCCCCACCCCCATCCCTTCTCTCTGTTCTGTGACTGTAAAAAGGATGAATTACCTCCTTGATCTCCATGTGACGGCCCTGTCCAAGCACCCCCGCACCTGCTGGGTGCGTAATTGAAGTGTGGTCTCTGAGTCTGCAGCTGTCACGGAGGAATTGACAGAGAGACCCGAGCACGGCTCCTGCCATCCCAGGCCCTTCCTGGTCACTGCGAGTACACAAGAATGCAATTTTCCACACCCTGCACAAGCGGAAGGCCACATGGTGTTCTCAGACACTGAAAGTGCCCTTCCACTGGGAGTAAAAAATTAGGAAAGATGCCCCAAGACTTGCCACCAGCTGCCCCTCGCCCCTGCTTAAGAAGATTCTGGAAGGCTGACAAACAGAAGCCAGGCTTGCCTATCTGAGAGAAACCGTCAGCAGCCTGAGTGTCAGCCTGTTGTATACCTCAGTTTCTTCCATGTTGCAGTTACTCCAGCAGAAAATGAACAAACAAGCAAATATCTAGAAGAAAGGGAAGAACTTCCCCAAACCACAAGCGTTAGGCCTTCCTGCATTTCCCCTGCCTCTGCCTTCCTGTCTCTGATAGGCTGAGTGTGCCACCCCCTTCCCAGACCCTGAACCAATCCCAACTGAGACAGGGAGCCCTGCCCCCTCCCTGCCTGCCCCATGTTGTCATGAGCAGATCAACACACCTGGTGGCAAGTCTCAACCTAGGACAGTTGTGAGACAAAATGAGATGATCTGGGTAAAACTACAAAAGAAAATGCCAGGCATTAGTACCCATGGTTACTGGGCTATCACAGCTCTGCTCTCTTTTACCCATTTTACCCTGATCACATGAAAGGAAAAAGAAAAAGAAAAGAATGGCAGTAGGAAAGCATTTTGAGCTAGGAAGGAGTAAGAGGTGCTCTGGTGTGTGTCTAACTGGGACGTCTCAGCCCATGGGGACAAATGCTCATTGACATTCAGTGTACAAACAGCAGTGACTGTGAGCCCCAGCCTGCTTAACCATAGAACACCTCATCCTTTCCAAGTCTCTAGATGTTCCTGAAGTGCTCAGGAATTGCATCCAGGTGTCCCGTACTTCCCAGTTCCAGGGGATACCCCTCACATCGTGCTCTATGGGGTCGGTGTCCCAGAGCAGCGATCTTACTGCACTCGGGTCTTCGTCAAAGCCCACCACCAAGGATGAGCTGAGTGTAGCCTCTGTGGTGCCAAGCCTGGGGACCCCAGACCATACCCAGGCCAGTGAAATCAGAATAGCACCTTTGTTTGAGATTCAGTTCTGATCCATCCTCCAAATCGTGGGCATCCAGATCCAGGGCTTCCCCTTTCTGAATGGGCAGCAACAATTCTTCTGATTCTTAGGCCTTCTGTGCTAATTTTCTATAGCAGGTTGGCTTGTGCCTCAGTTTGCCCTTCTGGCCCAAAGGGAAGATCAAACCTCACGCTCTGTGTCTTCTCCTCTGCTTCCATTTTCCTGAAAACAACTGCCAACCTCCCCCACCTCCTCACCACCATGACCACATATATTTAATATCATTGCTTGTGTAAGCAGCAGCAAGAATTCAGGCAAAGTAAAATAAAAAGTTTGCCATTTAATTTTTCCCTCACTCCTTGAAGCCCTCCTAGAACCAGCTCCCATGACCAACATGTTCTAGGCATTACCTCTTTGTCAAGTCAACACTGGCTGCCCTGGTTCCCCAGCATGGGTGGTTGCTGCCCCACATAACCAAAGGGGCCTTTCAGGGAGTCCTGCAGAACTGAGAACTAATCTTCCCCAAAATAGTATTAAAATTTTCATCTCTAGCTAGAAAACAAAATGCACTCAGATTTCCAATGACAAATTTCTTGGCTTCTACATTCAAATTGTCAAAGTCTTAGGGCCTGGGCATCCAGTTCCATGTGACACTCATAAATTTCCAGCCAACTGATCAGAGTCATGGGTAGAAAGGACCCTGCAGAGGAGACCCGAGTCTAGCCCAGCCCTGCCTCTAACTTTGTCTGGCTTCCTCCCCTGCATGTTAAGAAGATCTGGCTGGATTTCTCAGGATGGCGACTTCCTGTGTTCCAGCATTGCACTATCATTCATGAGTAGTAATGAAGACCAAGACAAAATCTGGCCTTGATACCAGCGTCCGAAGCATACAGGGGAGTCCTCTGGCATCCTTCCAAAAGCAGAAACTGTGCTCAGTTCTCAGAGAGGATCATGAAAAGATATTGAGCCAACAGACGTTCACAGAGCACCTACTATGTGCCAGACCATGCCAGGTGCTGGGGGCCATGGTGACCAGAGAAGAAATGGTTATCATTCAACAGACAATCAAAGCAGTTATGGTCTCTCGGAATGTTTCCATCGGTAGGAGACACTTATGCTAAATAAATACATATCACCATAGGTTTTGGACTAGATTGTGACCCCACAAAATTCATAGATTGAAGCCCTAACCCCCAGTGTGACTGCATTTGGAGACAGAGGCTTTGGGGAGGTAATTAAGGTTAAATGAGGCCATATGGGTGGGGCCCTAATCTGACACAGTTGGTGTTATTATAAAAAAGGAAGAAAGATCAGAGCGCTTGCTCTCTGCATGTGCGAAGAGAAGGCATCATGTGAAGACACAAACAGAAGGTGGCCATCTGCAAGCCAGGAAGAGAGCCTCACCAGAAATTTGCTGGCACCTTTATCATGGACATATAGCTTCCCAAAGTGTGAGAAAATACATGTTTTTTAAGTAACCCAGCCTGCAGTATTTCATTATGGCAGCCTAAGCTGACTAATATACCATACTTCATCAAATCCAGGACACTGACTTTGCGACACACCATTACTCTATGTCCAGTAAAAAAAGAGAGAAATAGAGAAACTGCCAATTAGACACAGTACTTATCACTCAGAACTTTTCAAAAGACTCTTTTAGAATCATTTATATTTTTATGTTTTTGTTGCTCTTATGTAGGCAAAAAGGGAAATAAAAGCAAAATAAATTAATGACACTATTCTAAAAACTTCCTATTCAGAGTCCAACTCTTCTGAATCTCTTACAACTCAGACTTGAAAATGGTCCCATGGATGAAGGACGGATGAAGTGGTGTTTCTCAAAAGTGTGTTCCACTATTGTCTTCAAGACTTTCTTCCAAGTTCTGACACCCATCATGCAAAACAGATGTTGATGCTGTCATGCCGGCCTGTGATATGCAATTCTTTCACACGACTGTCAGCAACAAACTGTAACGTGGCTTCATCTCCCTGTGCCAAGTTCCCTCGGGCTGCCATAACAAAATACTACAGACTGGGTGGCTTAAAGAACAGAACTTTATTTTCTCATAATTCCAGAGACTGGAAGTCCAAGATCAAGGTACAGGCAGCTTTGGTTTTTCCTGAGGCCTCTGTCCTTGGCTGGCAGATGGCCACCTTCTTGCTGTGTCCTCATCTGGCCTTTCCTCTATGTGCACACACATTCCTGGAGTCTCTTCTTCTAAGGACACTGATCATGTTGGATTAGGGCCCCATTCATATAATCTCATTTAACCTTAATTACCTCCCCAGAGGCCCTGTCTCCAAATACAGTCACTTTGGAGGTTAGGGCTTCAACATATGAATTGATAAGGGGTGGGGTGGAGGGGACACAATTCAGTCTATAACAGTCCTGTGAAGCATTTTGTTGTTACTGTGCAAGAAAATATTGAACTAATATTATCTTTTGAATGATAAAAATTTGCTTTGCTTGCTAACATCAAATTGACACCCTGCTATTCTACTTTCTTTCTACATAAACTTTTTGTTTCAGTACTAAATCAGAGTGACATCATTTTGAAGGTATTTTAAATATAAATCAAACCCCAAACATGCACCGCCAATCACGTACCTAACTCAGTTGAAGGGATGTGGACAACCAGGGCCAAGCGTGTTCTCACTCAGACAGGGAAGATAGCAGTCACAATGGCTGCCAGGCCCACAGCATCATAAAACATCACTGACAGTAAGACGCACCCCACTTTCAGAAATGTTAAATGTGGAGAAAATTGTATATGTGTTAGAGGAAATACGGTAGAAGAAATGGAATTAGGATATCCATGTAGTTCTTGTGCAGTTTTAGTTTTTAATAAATTCGCTTCTATTTAACGTATATAAATAATTTGCAAAGTGCAACAGAGAAAAAATTTACTCGAGATTTCAATGAAATTTTTAATGATTCATTTATTCTAATTTCTTTCTTTAATTTTCTAGGTAATAAACCCTTCGCTATATGGAATGGTTATATCCAAATGTATCTAAAATGATGTTGGATATGCCAAAAGCCAATGCTTCTGTAATTAAATTTGGTAAATTATGATTAAATTCCTTCTCTTTTCCATCTTGCAGATTGTTGATATCATAGAAGTAAATTTATTAAAATTCTCAATAGCATAAGGACTTTAGGGCCACCCTGTGTAGTATTAAGTGACTGATTACAAGTCTATAGAATGCTGCAAGGATGAACAGAGCTGCCTCCAGAAAGGATTTCTCAAGCTGAGACCAGAAGGTGAGTTAAGAATCAGCCAGGGGCAGGGGGCATTCCAAGGAGAAGAAACAGCACACACAGACGTGCAGAAGGAGGAGAGAGCAACTGATGAGGGGCATCCAGACTTGAAGCTGAGGGCGAGGGAAGGCAGGCACAGCGGGCCACAGGGTGGAGATGCAGGCAGAGGCCTGGGGGGCCCATCATGGGCCATGTTTAGACACAGCGCAGAGTGAAAGAAGGTCATCTGTTACTTCATTTTTATAATAGCAAAAGATTACAAATAATCTAAATATTTCATCAATAAGGGACTGGTTAAATAAACTATGGTCCATTCAAACAAGAATTTCTAGAAAGTTCCAAAAAAAAAACATAGAACTCTTGATATGCTGTGATCTCCGAGATATATTAAGTGCTAGATGCAAAACAGTGAGTATGATACAATATAATTTGTGTTTTAAAAAAAGAAAGAAAAATTAATTTACACTTGCTTATATGTGCTAGACTATTTTTGGGAGGATATACAAGAAATTAGAAGAGCTGGTCACTCTCAGAGTGGGCATTAGGTGGCTCGGGACAGGCATGGAAGGAGAGTTTCAATGTTCTGCCCTCTGGAATCTTTTAAGTCTTGTATCTTGCAAATATAGTGTCTACTAATGAGGAGGAGGATGGCAAGGAGAGGAGGAGGAGGGAGAAGAAAGATGTTTTAAGTGTAAGGGCAGCTCATTTGGGACTGTGGCTCTGTTTTTGGAAAGGCTTGTGTGCAAATAATGGTGAATGAAGGTCCCCGTGTTCCTCCAGGTCACTTCAGGCTTCTGTCCATCTGGTATTGTTCCCTTGTTGTTTCACGTGGGGGTGCTCTTTGAGAAAGATCGTAACAGTAGGAAACTTAACACGCAAGTCCGGAACCCCATGATGCCTAACACATGCTAGACATGCCAAGGGTGTATTAATTCTGGCTACCAGTTTGGCTGGTTGACCTCCTCTCCCCAAAAAACAGCCTCTGGAATTTGCCCCAAATCCAAATGCAGTACAAACCTGCTGAGGAACTTCTCTTCTCCTAGTTATGCCAGCCCAGTCTCAGGGCCAGAGAAAACGCACCCTTATTAGAATTGCTCGTTGTGGTTAAAATGACTCTCTCAGGCACCAAAAGGAGAAGTCTACAAGCTGAGGGTCCCCAGTCCACTGGTGAGTTGTGAAATCGATTTAGTGGATTCAACTAGCCTTCAAAAAAAAGAATGAAATCTTTCTAAAAATCAGAATACATCAGACTCTAATAAAGGTAAGTATTGTTTTGTGAAAATTTGAATTTCAACTGTATGTGTGGATAGAAGGTCATAAGGTAAAATGTTTTTCTCACTGTGGATTACAGCCAACAGTGTTTGAAAAGCAGTGGACCAGGTGAACAGTGGACTCTGGAGTCAAGCAAAGCTTGGTTCAAATCCCACCTCTATGACTTTGTCTCCCTGCCAGGTGACTTACCCTCCCCTCACAGTAGAGACAGGAGCAATGCCCTCCTCATGGGTGATTGCAAGGCATTTAGGCTTAGCTCATAAGCTAAGCTTAATACTTAATAAATGGCTAGCACTCAAGAAATGTTCACTGTTACTATCACAACCAGCAAACATCCCCTTTCGCCTTGCTTAAGCCTCCCTGGCACAGACACAGACCACAGATGTGGCCATGGTCTAGGCCAAGATGAGAGCCCCGTGCAGCCTGTGTTCCCAGGGGCCTCGTGCATCTCCTGACCTGCAGCTTCTCACAGTGTCTTCCCCACCAAAGGGGCTGGGTGACCAAGAACACATCTCGATTCAGTGGAGAACATTACTTTTCTCTAATAGGACATTTGTTACCCCAGGCCCCTTTCAGCATCAGTGCCAGGGAAATAGACGGTCCCCCTAGTCACTATAATTCTTTCATGATGGTCTTAAAGAGGAAGATGATGAAGAAAAAGATGGCAGTTGATTTGTGGTTGGAAAGAATATATAACATGCACATCCTCTCCAAAACTAAAGACGATGACCCAAAGTCTGAGAAATGGAGAAAGTGCTTTATACGCGGACCTTTGATTATGAGTTCCCTGCTGGCTTCCAGTTTCAGAATTTGGGGGAGGTTTGTTCTGAGTCTCCTCTTCTTACAAAAATCCCAAAGCCCACCTCCTTCCCTGTCTCACTTCCTAAAGCAACTGCCCACCCTGTGTGGCCACCTGAGGCACAGGTAAGAAGAGGCGGGCATAGCAGCTGAGAGCCTGAGGGTGCTGGGAAGACTATCAGATGTTTCCTGTTGTGTGAGGACCACACCCAGTGCCACTGGGCCAGGAGGTACTGGAATGCCTTCTCAGGATGTGTGGCTTAGATTGTAGAGCCGAGCATGGGCCCCAAGGTGACCTATCTGATGCTGAGGATGCCCATTAAGGACCTGCACGATGACTAGGTACCAGGTCTTAGGCTGCTGCTTCCTTTGCCCTCATCTCATGGTCCCAGTCTCTGTAATACTAGGGGAGTATCTTGGGCAGTTTGGGCTGCTATAACAAAATACCACAGAGTAGCCTAAATAACAGACACATTGATTTCTCATGTTTTAGAGGCTGGGAAGGCCAAGAGCAAGGTATCAGTAGATTTGGTTCCTGGTGAGGGCTCTCTTCCTGGCTTGCAGACAGCCACCTCCACCTTCTCGCTGTGTTCTCACATGGCAGAGAGAGCACTGGTCTCTCCTCCCCTTCTACAAGGACATGAATCTCATCACGGGGCCCCCACCCACATGATCTCATCTAAAACTAATTACCTCCCAAAGACCCCACCTCCAAATACCATCACACTGGAGGTTAGGGCTTCAGGATCTGAATTTCAGGGGGATGCAAACATTCAGTTCTTAACAGAGAGGGAATAAAAAGGAGACTTTCCATGTGCCCAGGTCTTATGAGCGGAACACAGTCTGGTTGGAGGAAGAGCTTGGTTAGTCCCGCCCTTCAGCTGTATCCTCCTATGACTCAGTCCCAGAGAGTTCGTAGCTCTTCCAGTGAGGAAAACACCAAGAGGCCGACAGAGGGGAGATTACCATGTTCTAGGAAGCTTGTCACCTTAACGGCCTGATGAAAGGTGGTGACCGAGATGGATCAGCATAATGCGGTAGATAACTTACTGGGTTGCCATTATCATTAACAGCCTTAATTAGACTGTAATATACTGTCCCGCAACAGCCAGTGTCAGGATTAGATGTGGAAATTAGGCTTCCAACTGGGAAGACAGGCAGCAGGAACGCAGAGTCCATGCCCTCAGCTCTGCACAGAAGACTTTTCTGACCGTGGAATTCAACACACTCAAGTACAAAATTTAGACATGGGTTTCTAATCGAGCCTATACTTCTAGAGCCTCACCGCCTTTTCAATCCTGTTCTCTTGCTCACCTCTCTGACCAATAATTGCCAGCTCCTATTTTTTACTCTCCTTGGTGGTAGCAGCACCCTGCATATGTGTATCACTTCACATTTTCCCCAAGCATGGTTATATTAATACTTATTTCCTCCTGGCAGTGACTCTGTGGGGCCGTTAGGGGCTCACCTTGTGCCCAGGGGAAACTGAGATGTGGAGTGTGGAATGTGTGGAACTAGGCTGGAACTACAGCCTGGTTCCCAGTCCACCGCCTGTCCCACAGACCCACACACACTCGCCCATGCAGACGCTCACAAACATGCTGCCATGCACTCGCACACCTCACACACTCATACATGTACCCACACACACACACGAGCACACACAGTGTCATACACACACATACACTCTCACACACTCATATATATCTTCACATACACACACACACTGTGTCACTCACACACTCATGTACACTCATGTGTATGTTCACACACACATACATTCACATAAACATAGTGTCACTCACACATACACTCACACACACGCATATACTCATAAGCACACACTTTAGTACATTCATACGCAGTGTTAAGCACACATACCTACACACACGCTCACATACATACACTCACACATACACTCACGAGCACACTCACGCACTCAGACACACTCTGACACACTCATAGATACACTCACATACGCACACTGTGTCATTCACACATACACTCATACGCACACATGTACACACTCACACATACACTCAGGTGCACACTCACACACACCACAATCATCTTTCTGATCACAGATTTGCTTTCCGTTTCCAACACTATCAAATAATTCCTGATTTTCGAGATGAGTGACTCACAGATCCTTCCCCTTCTCCAAACCTCATCAATTTTCCAGTGATATACGATAGAGGACTTGGCCATTCCCCACAGGGCCCCGGCCGCTGCCCAAGCTTTCCTCACATTCCCTCCCGCCACAGTGACACTGCTCAGCAGCCCTAGTGATTCCTGACAAGGAGGGCCCTCCACCCAATCCTCTCCCTACCTTTTTGAGGAATTAAAGCAGAAGCATTCAAGGTTTGGGCCCCTATGCTTGTCCCTCCTCAATCCTCCTCAATTCTCCTCAAGAGCAGGAAATACTAATCCGATTGGGTCGTATTCCCAAATGCCAGCTGGGCACGGCTGCTAAAGGGCAAGATCTCTGTGCATTAAAATGGCTGGTCCACGTGGCCTGTGTCCCCAAATCCCATAATCCTCGTCTAACCACGAGAAAACATCAGATGGACCCAAACTGAGGGAGAGTCTACCAAATACATGTCTGGTACTCTTCTAAAGTGTCAAGGTCATGAAAAACCAGGAAAGCCTGGAAAACCATTCCAGACTGGAGGAGATTAAGCAGACATGACAATTCATGCCATGTGGGACCCTGGATGGGATCCCAGAATGGCAGTAGAAGAGCTGGTACCATCTGAATAAAGTCTGTGATTTGGGTAACAGAGTTGTCCAGTTTTAATTTCCCTGCCCTGACAATGGTGGAGGGGCATGTAAGAGGTTAATGTTAAAGGAAGACATGGGACGAGTATATGGGAACGCTGTATTATCTTGGCAACTTTTCTGCAAATCTAATGTTATTTCCAATTAAAACGTGTATCTAAAAAAGGCAAGCTCTGTCTATATCACAATGTTCACTTGGCCCTGTGAAACTGATGATTGTATATGACAAGAACATACTTAGAACAAGCCAAAGGCACACACGTTGGAGCCTGGCCTGGAGGAGGGCTGTTCGGGGAGGGTAGGTGCTTCAGTAATGCACCTGCTTGTACTGTTCACTGGGTGCAGACGCGCCAAGAGCAGAGTTACAGCCTTCAAATGAATGACATTTTATTAGTTTATACCTATATGCACACGTGTACACACACACACACACAGATGGCAGAAAGAGCTTTATTCTAAGGTCTGTGCAAAAAATGAGTTTGCCTCGCAAAACAAATTAACATATTGGGTTTAATATGTTGATATTTGGCATATAACCCATTGGAGTTTTGTTTTCCTATTACAACCATAAAAATAGTTTTGAATACAATTCTAAGCACTTCTGCATAGAGAAAAGACCCGGGTCCTACAGAACAGTTTGAGAATCACTGGTGCCATCCTTTGATTTCACAGGTACGAGTCCAGACAGGCTTAAGTAAGGTAACGCAGCAAGTTGGAATGAAAACCTAGGTCTCCTGGCTTCTAGTCCTGGGCTTTCTGCACCAAAGACGGGTCAAGAGCAGCCCCAGCAATGGAGCCCCGAACCCACGGACCGCCTGGTACATCACAGCAAAACAGGGAAGGCCAGCTGGCTGGGGTGGCAGAGAGCATGCGGTCCCACGGCTCATGCAGGTGGGGCTGGTCTGGAAGGACACAGTGGCAGCTCTGAAGAGGGAGGGCTGGGCAGCAGCTCTCTCAGGAGGCCACCACAGTCCACAGGAGGGACTGGATGGGGGACAGGGTGTGAGTGAAGGACCCCCTGCAAGAATGTGGACGAAAGCTCCAGGCCTCCGTAGGAGAAGGGAGCAGAGGTGCGACAGCTAGGTCCTGCTGCTCTACTGACAACCCCTTGTTGAAAGACTGAATTAAATGGCAGCTATTCCCATAGCTGCCCCTTCCTGCCACGCACACTTCCTCAGAGAAACCTTCCCTGCACTGAGCATCACGGTTTTCATTTCTAGATAAGCATTATTCATAGCTAAGATGATCTGGCTCATTTGTTTAGCTGTTTAGTGTCTGTCTCTCTGCATTTGAATGTCAGCAACTTGTCTATCTTGCCCAGGGCTGTAGCCCAATCCCTAGTTCAGTACCTGACACATAGTAGGTGCTCACTAAATAGCTATTGTATGGATGCATGAATGGATTCTTCCCACACCCGATGTGTCTCTGACCTTGGATTTTTCTACATCAGAGATATTCCCTAGATGCATCTTGAAGTGTGTTTGTCAAGAAGCAGAGGCTTTGATGAAAAAGCACTTTGCTGAGAGTATCTCAGGGGTTGTGGGGGGGAGTTCTTCTGCTTCATTTTCTCCTCCTAATGTGTGACAGCACAGCACCACGCTCTGCAAGCCATCCTGAGACCATGCTGCCTCCCTCCTGGGCCATTGCATCTGGTTTACAAGCCAAACGCTGATATTTTTCTTGTCCTTGGGTAAACTCTAACATTCCTGTCAGACGGTTTCTCTGTTTTAGGAATTCAGTGCTTAGAAGGATATTGAAAGTGTAGCCCAAGGCTAAAAGAGATTCAGAATTTCCTACATTGAGTCGAGGACTTCATCATCACAAACAGATGTTTCCAACATAGTCTATTTGGTGCATCCTTCATAAACAAGCATCACACACAAATTGTCAGAATTCCAAGTCCCTGATATTTATGACCTGGTGTCAGGTGTGGGGACCATATGTTAGGCCTGTGTTCCCTGGTTCTTGGTTCCCAGTACTGAAGAGTGGTTACTGGTACCGAGCTGATGGAGCAAATGAGCAGATCGAGCAGATGCAAGCAAAGAGCCAAAGTTTATTAAAGCATAGAACATTCTGGAGAAGGAATGGGTCAACCCCCATGAGTGGGAGACCCTGAGTTTAACAAGATTTCTCCCCTTTATGCTGATCCCCTAATTCTATGCTAAGTGGGAGGCGGGGTGGAATATTCAAGGTTTTTCTTGGAAAAAGGTAGAGAATTCCTATTCTTGAAATGGTGAATCCTCCCCTTTTCTATCCTTGTAAGGCAATTTCCAGGGGCTGCCATGGTATTTGTAAACTGTTACGGTGCTGGTGGGTACGATTTTTACTATGTTAATGGGAGTAGTACACTTAAGGATATTGTTACCTTACTTGTACACATGCTCGAAAGAGCCTCCTTTGTAGCTTTGATAATATCTTCACTTTGTGGCTTTTCTACCTCTTTTTAGTTGGTCAGTCCTTAAAGATACCCTATCATAGACCAAACATCTATTTAGTCCTTGGAAGCCCCCTTGACATGTCATCTGTTCCTTTTTGGAAGCCCTGTCTGGTCAATATGTTCCTCCTAGTAGACAAAGCATCTTCTAGTGCCATTTGTTTCTCAATGGAAACCTCCTAGACAAAGCATCTGTTCCCCTTCCTCCTTGTCCCTACCTAACACTAGGGCACTGATACCACTATCTTCCCTCCAGATTAAGAATGAAAAAAAGACACTCCTCAAAAAGAACAATGAAGTAGGGGACTTTCCTTATCAGATTTCAAGATTTATTTATTTCAAAGACCCCTATATCTTTGATACAGAAGTTACAAGGTCACTGGGAAAAGGGTGAATTTACAATAAATGGTGCCTAGACAATTGATTGTCTGTGGCAAGGAAGGGGAGAAGGAGGGAAATGTGTTAATTCCTACTCTTGTCTCATATAAAAATCAATTCCAGGTGGATTGAAGACTTAAATATAAAAGGGAAAACTTTAAAACATTTAGAAGATAATATAAGAGAGTATTTTTATAAACTCAAAATAAGAAAAGGATTCTTAAAACACACAAAAAAAGATTGAGAAATGCTGACTGTTCTAAAATCAAGAACTTCTGTTCAAAAAGAAAGAAGAATTTTAATTTTCAAAAGATACCATTAAGTAAGTAAATAGCAACTGGAAGAAAACATTGGAAAGATATTTAATCAGCAAAGGATTGGTATCTAGGACACCCAAATAATTCTTGCAAGTCACTTTAGAAAAAGATAAAGCCCAATAGAAAAAGAGCAGAAGACATGAATGGAAATGTCACTAAAGAAGAAATCTGAAAAACAAACATATATAAAAGGATGATCAACCTCATTAGAATCAGGAGAACATAAATTAGAAGCACAATACAATACTCACCAGATTGGCAAAAATTAAAAAACTTGAGGATAACAAGTAGTGGTGAGGATATGGCGTAATGGGAACTCTTTCAATATAAATTAATTCAGTCATTTTGCAGAAAAATATGGAAACATTTTGAAAGTTAAAACTGCACCTACCATAGGCTGAGTGATTCTACTCCAAGTATACATCTTAGAGAACTTCTTATACATGTGTACTGAGAGACATATGCAAGATGGCAACAACCATAATGTTCTAATCAGAAGTCTGAAACAACCAAATGTCCATCAGTAGGAGATATATTCACGCAGTGGAATATTAGATAGCAGTTAAAAATTAATGTAATACAGATACTCACAGCTACAAGGATAATCTTAGAAACATAATGTTGAATAAAAAGCAAGTCTTATCAAAAAAATACCTAGGAATATATTTAACCAAGGAGGTGAAAGATCTCTACAAGAAAAACAATAAAACACTAATGAAAGAAACTGTAGATGACACAAACAAATGGAAAAACATCCCATGCTCATGGATTAGAAGAATTAAAATAGTTAAAATGATCATACTGCCCAAAGCAATCTACAATGGGTCAATGCAATCCCTGGGAAAATTGGATTGCCATATGCAGAAGAAGGAAACTGGACCCCTATCTCTCACCATATATAAAAATCAACTCGAGATGGATTAAAGACTCGAATTGTAAGACTGGAATCTATAAAAATACTAGAAAAAAACCTAGGGAAAAACTCCTCCGGACATTGGTCCAGGCAAAGGATTTATGAATAAGACCTTAAAGGCACAAGCAACAAAAACAAAAGCAGACAAACGGACTTAATTAAACTACAAAACTTCTGCACAGCAAAAGAAATACCAACAGAGTGAACAATCTGCAGAATGGGAGAAAATATTTGCTATACATCCAATAGGGAACTAATATCCAAAATTTACAAAGAACTCAAACAACTCAACAAAAACAACAACAAAACCAAATAACCCCTTTTAAAAGTGGATTAAGGACATAAATAGACATTTTTCAAACGAAGACAAATGGCCAAGAAGCATATGAAAAATTGTTTAACATCATTATCAGAAGAAAGCATATTAAAACCACAATGAGATATCATCTTATACCAATCAGAATAGCTATTATTAAAAAGACAAAAAAAAAAACAGATGTTAGTGAGGATGTGGAGAAAAGGGAACTCTTAGACACTGTTGTTGGGACTGTAAACTAATGCAAACTCTATGGAAAATAATATGAAGATTTCTCAAAGAACTAAAAGTAGAACTACCATAAAGTCTAGCAATCCCATTACTGAGTGTCTACCCAAAGGAAAAAAATCAACATATAAAAAAGATACCTGCACGTGTATGGTTATTGCAAAACTATTAACAATAGCGAAGATATGGAATCGATTTAAATGCCTATCAATAGAGGATTGGATAAAGAAAATGTGTTGGGTATACACAATGGAATAATATGCAACCATAAAAAAGAATGAAATCATGTCTTTTGCAGCCACATGGATAGAACTGGAGGCCATTATCTTAAGCGAACCAACTCAGACACAGAAGAACAAATACCATAGTGGGAGCTATTAATAAATGATGTGTACACACGGAAGCAGATGATGGGAGGGTGCTTGGTGGGTACGATGTGTGTTGCTCCAGTGATGGATGCATTGAAGGCTCTGACTTCACCACAGTGCAATGTATCAATGTAGCAAAATTGCACTCGTGCCCCATGTATATACACAAAAAGTAAATTAAAAATAAAAATAAAAAATTTAAAAAGAATAAAGAGCACATCTCAAAGAACAATCATCAATGTGTCTTTTTTAAATTCAAAAGCAAGCAGAATGAGACAATACATTGTTTAATGATTCACATGGATGAGGTGAAACCATATTTTTAAAGTTCGGGGAATGATAAACATAAAATTTAAAATAGTGGTTATTTTTATAGGACAGCTGGGCTGGGAATCTGGGGGCAGAATGCACGTAGCATCTACTTTATTGGTAAAACTCTGGTTCTTAAAGTTGTGTGGTGGCTTCACCAGTATGTTATTTCATTAGCATGCTTTATTTATTACTTTATTATACAGACTCTACACATATTTTGTATGTATTATTATATAATAAAAATTAAAATATTACGAAAGAATATGAGGAAAAGTCATCTCTGGTACCAAATCTCATTATCCTCACTAAAATACATTTGCCCTGTGGGGGTACATTAAGGCTGATTAAGGCCCGATGAATTAGAGTTGTAAAATCACTGTTATTCATTCATTCAGCAAAAATTGGAGAGTGCTACTCTGTGCCTGCCCTGAAGACTGATCACCGAGGACAAATTTGGTCCTTGCTCTTGCTCTTACAGAACTGAGAGTCCAGGGCTAACCTGGGCCCTGGAGAGGTGAGATGCCCCCTCCATTAGCTTCCTCCTGGAATGAGATCTCCATTTTCTTTCCCCACTATGCAATGTCTCCTGGGAAGAGGCAGTGAGTAAGGGAGGAAGAGTCTTGAACACAATCTCCTCTGGGGTCTAGAATCTTCCTCTCAAATATCACTTTGTGATGACACTTTCCTTGGCCATCAGACTGTTCCCCTATGCGATTACAGTCCATAAGCCTTTGTATACAGCTGGCTGATGCCATCTGTTCAAATGTAGCAGTTTGAATTTGGTCACTGGCACCATGGTTGAAATGTGGACGTGAATGTTTTCATGAGCTTTGGTGTGTGGCTTGCATCCAGGCCCCACTGTTCTGGATTGCCTGGTGTTTTTATGCAGCTCACCTCTGAACACCTGGCCCCTGCCCCACACACCCGGCCCACATCCCTGCTTGCCTGCCACTCGCTGTCAGAGTCTGACAACACCTCGCTAGTCCTATGTGAAGGGGAAGTGATGACTGATGGCTTCACTCTCCCTCAGCTGCTGCTGTGAAACCTGCCTGGGGTACAGTGATAGAAGTTTTACTTGGCTGAGGAGAAAGGACCCAGCTCTCTAAAGAGTGTTACAGGAACAACACTTCTTCTCTCTGTCAGCTGGGCCATCCCCAGCCTGGAGAGGGGAAAAGCCACCTCCATTAACTTCCTCTTTGTCTAGGAATATCCATTATCTTCTTCACTGAGTCCCAAGACGTAGCACTAGAAAACCTTTCTTGTGTTTCTGTTATTCAGGTCTTTGGTAAATTTCCACTTACCTAGAGAGAAAAAGAACCTGCTCTAAGTTCCACCTTTGGATACAAAAATTGGTTATTAATCAGACTAAGAGAAGGCTAAAATATGGGTCTTCCGAAGAAGACGGTGTGAGAGGACGATAAGTGGAAACGGGAAGCCCCAAAAGCTCAGGGAGACCCAGGACAAGTCAATCAGAAGTGCCTGAGGGAACCTTTCCTTAGTGCTGTCCCATAGAACTTTCTGTGACACTGGAAGCATTCGGTGTCTTCACTGTCCAGTGTGGTAGCTGTGAGCTGTGTGTGTTTCTGGAGCACTTGAAAGGTAGCTAGTGTGGCCAAGAAATTGAGTTTCCAATTTGAGTTGATTTGAATTATAGAGTCATGTAGAGCTAGTGGCTAACGCATGAATGTGCTTCTAGTAGAGCTCTAGAAAAAGACCGAACTAAACTGAAAAAACCCTGAGGGTCGCCGCATGGGGGACCAACACCACGAGAGGCATTCAGCGGGTTAAGAGCCAAGTTCAGGGACTTTGTATGGGCAGAGCTTCAGTGGGCCATAAGAAGCAGAGTTTTTACCTGAAGCTAAGAGGAAAATCCAGATCCACCTCTAAAAAAATAATCTTTTCTAAGTATCGAGAGGAAATGTTAAAGTTAGATGTAAAGAAAGCCATTACTGTGTTGTTTATAACAACCCGAACATTGGAAATAACAGTGGATCAATCAAAGAAAGACTGGTGTGCACATATGATGGAATATTATACAAACATTAAAAATCATGTTTTTAAAATTATTTAATCATATAAGTGAAGAAGCAGAGCACAAAAACACTACATATACTTCGTGATCAAGATTTCATGGCGGTAAATAGCCTATGTACATATGCACAGAAAAAAGCTTAGAATGAAATATATTAAAATATTAACAGGAGTCATTTCTGGATGGTGAAATTTTGAGTATTTTTACTTTCCTTTTTATCCTTTTTGTATTTTGCAAAATTTTCTGTAATGGACATTTGTTATTTTATGCCAAAAACAGGTCTTGTTTAAAGACTGCTCTAAAGTGCTTTTAATAATATGGAAAATGCACTTTATTAATAAGCCAAAAAAAGCAAGATATGATATCATACGTGTAAGTTCTACCATAATGACATAATATGCAGAGAAAATATTGGAATGGTTGCAACACTCTGATGAAATTATATACCTTCTACTGTATTACTCTTTTCCACAGCCACCTTTTCTGCAATTAGATGTGTTTTATTTTCTAAAAGAGGTGAAAAAAATCTAATCCATCTGGATGAGATTCCAACCCCAAATATTTAAACAAGAGTCTTCAGACTCTTCCCCCAACCCTGGACAGACTTGCACCTTGTCCCTGCCCATGTTCTCTTGGGGACACAGTAGCAGGTTTCTGTCCAGTCACCTCAGTAGGCTCCTGGCATCCCCAGTGCCACAGGAGATGGCTACTCACCACCCTCTGCAGCTGACGCTTCCTCCTCCTCCATCCCCTCCCACTCCATTACCACAGCAATTCATTGGAGGAGATCAATAAATATGAAAAACAATTGATTTTCTTCTCCACTCCACCCCCTTCTTTCTCTGAATGATTCTGTCTGACATGCATAACGGGAATCAAATCAGAAAGGAAGCACTGTGGCTTTCCTGGTGGGACATTGTGCTCCTTCCCCCCTTGGCTGCCCCCTCTCTCTGCACTTTCAGCAATTTCAAGATCTGAGGCATTCCTCTCCATCAACTTGGCAGACACTATTGCCTCTTCCGGCTCACAAGCATCCGTGCCGGGCTCCTCCCATCTGCTTCCTCTTCTGCTAAGATCCCAACACCAGCATCTCACCCAGAGCCCGCCAAAGCTCAGACTGCAGCTGCACTCCACTGTCCTGGGAGGATAGAAACCCGCAGCAGCTGGTTCAACAGCCTCGCTGGTGCATCCCAGAGCCTTAACTTAAGAAAGGAGAATTCTCAAAGAGATACCCATCTCAGTAAAGACCTGTATTCCCTTCATCATGAAACAGAGGAGCTCAGAGCTTTAAGTGGACCCAAGTTGAGTAGGAACCCCACGAAACCAGGTGTCACTCTGGAGCCCAATTTCATCCTTAGACAGAACCGTGGCACTTCCGAGTTTAACATTTTTTATTTTGACTCAGGAGGTCCATCACCCAGAGTAATTTGCAATTTTGTTGAGTCATGAATAAATTGTTTGTGTTGCCTGATTGATAAGGTTGAACAAAACTGAGGATGTTTCAACAATGAAATGCTCATTTGGAAGGGAAACTGAGGTACCAAGAGAGGAAGGTATTGGTCCAATGTGCCGTTAAAGGGTCTGATTTCAGAAACATAAAGGAGCATTTGGCATAGTTGGAAGAGAAGCTGGTCTGGATTTATTAAAATATCATAGTTTCTCGATATAGTGGTCTCTTCAACAAAGTCTCAATTGCTAGCCTCCCACCAATTTGGAAAACACACAGGCACGCACACACATGCACACAGGAATGAATATAGATACACAGTTTATTCCTACCTTTACACTGCACTGCTTGCCATTAAAGCCTTCCACTCGTCCTACTCTGTGGAATTCAATCACTCCCGACTGCGTCCGCAGGGTCCTGCTCCCAGAACACTAAGACAGGAGCCCATGAGGAACATCTCCGAGTGTGGCATCTAAGCACTGTGGCCACATGGACCCATCCTCATCCCATCTTCATCCCATTAACGGTTCTTTCTTCTTATTCCCATTTGCCACAATCCATGCCCATATTTCTCTCCCTCACCCTTTTAACCTAAACATTCTTGCCATGGCTTGAGTCACCTGTGACTCTGCTGAGCACTAATTACATCTCATGGAGTGGGGACACACCACCCCAGGCCCAGAGCACAACCCCCATATCCCAAGAGCAGGCCCAGTTGGCTTTGAGAGAAGGAAAACCTCAGGTTCTGCAGGAATAGTACCCACCCTTTGGAATGGTGCACACAGTTCCTTCCCCGGATGCGTTTGGGACTAGAACTCCTAATGCTTGGCTTTCCGGTTCAGTAGTAAGCATGGAGGAAACCGAACTGATCGAAGGCCAGTCTTGCCCAGGTGTCTGGAGGGGGGTGAGTTAGGAAGAGGAAGAGTGTTTGGGGAAGAAGCAGGACTTGACCAGGGAGAGTCATCCGGTGAGATTCATTTCAGGGCACCAAGCAAAATTTGGCAGCCACCCAGCTGGTGATCCAAATTGCATCATTACAAAATCAGTCATGCAGCCCAAGGTTTAAATCTGCTACAACACAAACGTCTTGTTAACACTTTTTAAAGAGGTCAGTGTTTTATTCCGCTGTGAAAATATCTCCGCTTCCTGGAGGCTGCTTCTGGTCTAGAACAGGAGAGGAGGAGGCACCCTGAACAGGAGGGGTGATAACCAGGTGGAGAGAGAGCCCCGCAGTGGCAGGGGTGTGATCTCAGCACACGCTGTGCTGTGACTCCTAGAGGCTCCACCTCAACCTCCACACCTTTTGCTTGGTTTTGATTTCTTCTCTTTCCTCCTCACCCGTCCTGCTCTGCACCTTTCCCTTTCCCCACGGAGTAATCTCCATTCCAGCCAGGATGGCTACAGGTTGCCCAACTTGCTTGCCTCATAAATTAACCTGAAACCTGGACATGTGTCCCACGGACTTCACAGGACAGTTTCAAACAAGCTCACCTTTAACACTCTCTAGTTCAGTAGCTTTGTCTTTCTTCCCTCCTTATGTCCTTCTTTTCTTCCTTCTCCTCCTCTTTCTCCTCCCACTCTCCCTCCATTCTTCTGTCCTTCAGGATTTATGGGGTGCCTACATATGTGCTAGGCATTGGGCGTTGTAAAGACACATAATACACAAACTAAGCCAGCACTCTCCTTTCATGCAAAGTACACTTTGGAAGCTAAGGCTGACTCAGAGAAGACACATGGTGTTAATTCTGCTTCACCCCTTCACCCCCACTTCCTGCTCTCAATGGACCTCAAGCAGTTATATGAGCCTCACTGCCTCTGTTTCTCTATTGATAAATAGGGGCAGTAGTAAAATAGAAAGTCCTTATGTTTTCCCCTCCCAACCTTAAGAAGGAGCAGATTCATTTGTCTATAGAAGCAAATTCATTTGCATCCCTCTAGGAGCGCATAGAAAACCAAATGGCATTATTAAACACATCAGTGAAAGAGATTTCAAAATTCAGAGAATGTCTTTCTATTTTGTATATTAATGCTTTGGTAAATCGACCCTAGAGATTGTGTTATAATATCTCATTTTAAAAGTAAACTGAATTCATTATTCTAGTTTCATATAATAGAGTATTTAGGTATATGCATGATTTTTGTTTTCTCTAACTCATACTTTGAAAAAGAGCTCTTAATAAAGATTCCAGAAAGATTGCTTTTTTCCCCTAGAACTTTCATTGTCTAATAATTAGTGCATTGCTCAAAGCATGAGTTATATTGAAGATTTATAGATTTTTCTGAGTGACAGTATACTGTGCCAGAAGGAGCATCAGATCGGAAATCCTGAGACCTGGATTCTAGGTCCAATATTGCCATTTACTAATTTTTTGTCTTTTTAGTTAAAGTTCCTTGGGCAGCCAGCAACAGAAACCAGTCCTAAATGATCTTTTATTTTTTAGGAAGAATTCACTGGGACACGGGGGTATCTCACGAAGTCAAAGAAAGAGTCGGACAAGAAGACACATGAAGAGAAGGCACAGAGTAGCTCTCAGCATCAGATCAGGAGAACATGGATATCCTTCCAACTGTGCTGCCCTTTATGGAGTAGAACTCAAGAAGACTTCAGGCTCCAGGTTCCTGTTTCAAATGTCAAATTCTTGAGAAACAGACTGATAAGCTCAGTTTGAGATCAGGAGAGAAACTATTAATAGCTGTCTCTGAGGTCTAAATCAGGAGGAACCCACCATGATAGGATGACAGCCCAGAGGTGGCCCTAGGGGCTCTCCTATCCTATAGTCATTCCCAGAAAAGAAGGACATCAGTGGGGCTGGGGAGCCACTCCAAGAGGCCTCTGCCAGTGTCTTTGGAAAAGTTACCCCATCCCTGGGCCTCAGTTCTTTCCGTAAAAGTCAGAAGTTGGACTAAATTATTCCTAAGATTCCTTCCAGCTTCTTGATCCTGTGTTGTGGTTCATGGTGGTGGTTCCTAATGCTTCTGGAAATAGAAATGGGAATCTTTGCACATCTTTCAATATTTCCAAAAATGCAAAGATGTTGCTTGTTGGAGATAAGTTTGCCCAGGTACACTATAACATCATGTTTTGACTTACGAGTTAGAATTATTTCACCTCAGTGGAATAGCTGATGGCATTTTACTGATCAGAAGCTCTGATTTGGCAGTTAAATTTTGATTAAAATAAGATGGGAAAATAATCATCAGTATTTAATGAATGTAACATGATTGAAAAAATGTCTTGTGAAATTACTTAGAAGTGAAAAGCATTGGCATCCTTAATCCACGTTGTAAGAGGAGGCTTAGGATAAATTTTCTCGCTGGCACCTACAGACACCTACAAGAGAACTTTGGAAGATAAGAAACTTTGATCACATCTACTCAGCCCCCAGAATAAAAAGCCCACATGCATTTAGCCATTGGTGCCAATACCAGAAGTAAGAACATGAACCTTAGCAGTAGGGCTTTGGAAAAGGCAGGCTACGGTTCATTGCAGAAAAGTTATCACCAACACGTTTCCCCTCTCTGAAGCAAGTCAGAAGAAGAACTTGAAACCTAATAGATTTGTGCTACTTTTTCTCACTGTGTGGACCTTAACAATTAAAATACGTTAAAATGACAAGTAACTATAATATATTCTTATTTCTTAAATATTCTAGATGAAGTTTGGCCCAGTCATACTCTTTCTATAACTGGTGTCATGTTCATGAGGCCTCCATCTCTCTCTCCGAGCTGTTTCCTCTTCTGTAGACTGGGAAGCTGAATATGAGGCTCTCTAAGATTCTCTCTAGCTCTAATTTTCTGTGTTCCAAAAACAGCATGCATTCCTTGAGCTCTTCCTATGTGCCAGGTACTACTCTAGGTGATTAAATATGTAGTATGTTCTTTAATTCCCCAAAACGACAGATCATTTTTATCCCAGTTTTATAAAAGAGGAAAGTAAAGCACAGAGAGGCGAAACCAGGGAGGGAGAAAGTCAGGGTTCTTCATCCCAACAGGCACTCTCTGCCTCGCCTGCTCAGGCCTGGACGTTTCCCCACATCCCCTTCCTCCAATTGCTTCAACACAACCTGAGCAGACGCTTACACGTGCAGTTCTTTTCCTCTTTCTCCTGACATCAGCCCTCATCACCAAGTTTCCCATGTCTAAATTGCCTATAATTTGTCTTCATCTTTCTAGAACTGAAGAGATGACGGCAATGCACCTTTCAGGTGCAGTCTCCTTGGGGACTCCTTAACAGGACAGTAAACTTCTTTCATGGAAGTCACCTGCAGAAGAGTAGAGGGTCTGTCTGAATGATGCTGCCCAGAAGGCAGGAAACCACAGGGCTCAAAGATAGCCACAGAGGGCCAGTGGGGACGACTGCCTGACCAGTGAAGGGGTTGGGAAACAGAACCCAGGGGAAAAGGTTAAAGAAATTGGAATTTGCTCACCTAAACATGATAAAACCGATAAATACTGGGAGACATTTCTCTGTGGGACTCAGCCGTTTGCATGTCTTGCAAGCAAGGTGCTGAGTGTCATTTGTTCCATATTACCTTTTCAAGAACGTTTGTGTAGCAAACAGTCCTGGAAGATAGAGATAGGATCTCACTTCACAGCAAAGAGCAGGAATGTTTACTGCCCATTATAAAAGATTTGGATTCCCTAAGCTCGAGGGTTCTCTCCTATAATAAAACTCACTGAGCGTACAGGTATCATCGGGCCATTTTCATTCCCACCCTGTGGGAATTGAGGTTGAAGGGGCCAATACAAATAAGCCTACAATCTGGCTACTGCTTTTGCTCTGAGGAAAAGTCTTTTGTCTGCGATACAGGAATCTCGTGTCTTCTGCAAACTTGAAAGAATAGTAAGCTAACTTATTAGTAGAATAAAATCTAGGACTCTTCACAACTCTTGGCATTACTAGATGTGAGAAGAACAAGTTTCAATAAAAATAATTGTTAAGCCTCAAAGAGTGGTCAATAAACTTTATTCCTCCCTTCCTGAGAACTCAAGAATATTCTCTAAAACTGCAGGAAAGGAGATGTGGACCCAGGCTTTTGGATTGTTAAATTTGCTACTATGTGCATAGCTTACCTAGGGCAATTTTGGTATCTCTTATCCCAAAAGATTTTTAAAGGATAATCTAGATCCATATCCGTGTGATATAGTTCAGGCTTAGACACACCTGCAAGGCAGAGGCAGGCACTAGCATGGCCTTTGTGACACTGGAGTGTTTAAGAAGCAGCTCTGTCCCTGCACAGGTGCCTGTCTTGGCTCTTTTTCCATATTAAATATTCATAACACATGAAGCTTCTCCAGCAAATTAAATCAAAGTTGATCAACCCTAGTCAAGTCTCAAGGATTCCCATGACCTGGTTAGCCCTGAAACAAACCTTTTTAAGAAGTGAATTTTCCCACTGTAGCTTTAGGCCTGTCTGGAATTTCATCTGTTGGAGAATTCAGAAGACCCCCAAGGTGGAGAGTAGATGGCGCCTATCTCCAGGACCCAGAAGCCTGGATGGTTCCTGTCCTCTTTACTTCATGGACCTCCCATTCTCTTCTGTCCTCACAGGGATGGCCTGAGGAATGTCCAGATAAGGACTGGGCAGTCCCAGTGATTCATCATTTCCCAGACACCAGCAGATAGTGAAGGGGACGATGACAATGGCATGGAGCTGAGTGCCACAGAAGAGGGTCTGACAGGGCCCCTTCCTTGCTAAACATTGCTGAGGCCATACTCCTGTAGAGATTTCTATGGTCATACTCCTGTAGAGATTCTTTTGGATGATGCACTCAAATCATTTCACGTGAAACCTCCTGCACATGTCTATACCATTAGCACTACTTTACCCTTGCACAGATGTTTTCCTCTTTCGAAGCACTGTTATTTCATTTGATTCCAACAAAACCCTACAGTCACAGAAAACATCATTAAACCCATCTTGCAGATGAAGAAATTGAAGCTTATAGAGGTTAGAAGTGTTGCTCAAGGTCACAAGGCTATGATATGGGGCACTGCTGGAACTGGAACCCAGACAACTGACTCCAGGCCCATGACCCTTTCTGTACACCATGAAGAGGGGGTGTGGAGGCAGCGGCCAGGGGTGAGATATTCTCACTTTGCAAAAAACAAGAATAAAGTGATTTGTCCAAGTTCACACATTGCATGAGACACAGTGGATCCAGACACCAGGGACCTACAGAAGGATTCATCTATGCTTAGCCTCTTGAGATTTTGGTAGATGGCAAATGTTCTAGGGAAAAGGAGAGGGAAGGCAAATGAAATTGGGGACACTGACAAAGCAGCTTGCCCTAAGAGTCTGAGCCACAATCCCCAGAGTGTCCTGTTAAGAGCAGGGGACAGGAATGCCACCCTCGGGCCCCCCAGCCGGCCCACGCTCCTGCCTTACCAGCCAAAGCTGGCTTAGCCACATGGAAACCTTATGGCTTTGGGAAATGGCCACAAGTCAACCTGATCTCTCCCTTGCCTTTGCCTCTGGAGCGTGTTTCAGATCACAGTGCTGCCCGGCACTATCTGGCAAGCTGCAGGGCTCCAAGCCTGCTCCAGCCTCCATCACTAGAAGAAAGCTACATTTTCTCTGTTAATTGAGGCGGTCAGCAGAGCCCAGGAGAGAGACAGGGAGATGAGCCTAGTGCAGTGGACACTCTGCTCACCAGGGCCCAATGCATTAAAACATCCAACCATGTCAAAGAAGCCTAGGGAAAAACATTTATAGACACAGAAAATAGGATCTTTCTCCTTCTTCAAACCACTGCAGTTCCTGTATCTAATGCTGCATTTCCATGGCACTGGTAGAGAAAAGGCAGTGGAAAATATTAGTTACTGGATCCTTTTATTAGAAAAGACTGGCTTGAAGCTGGTGTGGTTTTATTTTCTCTCTGCAAGACATGTCCAGCCCTTAGACAGGTTTCTTTGCCTGCTGGCTGACCAGATGGAGAGGAACTCTGCAAAACACAGCAGTCCCCAGGTGATCTGGAAATTCTGGAGCAACCTACTTCTAGCATGAGCTACTGGCACAGGAGGATGACACCAGCGGGAGGTCAATGTCGTGAACAACACGGTGGAAGTGGGCTGCACCTGCTGGAGGAACGAAAAGGAGGTTTCCACCACCCTAGCACACTCGGGCCTGACCACCCCACACACACATCTCACACCAGGCCCCCAAGTTGACACCCCCTCTCTCCATTCTCCCTCCACCACTTCCTCTTGATTGTTTTGTTCAAGCCCTGTTTGGCTCAAGTGTTCTCAGCTGCACCATCCAGATCCCCTGAATCCCTGACTCTCTGGTCGTTCCCCTGGGATCCTCTTCACTCATGAATGTCAGAACCAGAGAAGACTTTAGAAAAGAGAGGCCGAGACCCAGAGAAGCAAAGTGACTTGTCCAAGGGCACTCACCCTGGGAGAACCTGACCTAGAACCCAAGCATCCTGGATACAAACCCAGAATTCTTTCTGCCACAACCTCACCTCCTCCAGGGAGGCCTCCTTCATGAAGCTGAAATGTGGGAACTGGCTTCTGAAAACCTACACTTCTACCACACCTAGTCCCCTTTGTCCTGTCCTTAAGGAAAGAGAAAAGTGAAGTGTGATTGATGTTTGTCCATCCTCCTAGTCTTGAAAGAAAGCTTGGAAGACCAAGAACCCCTCTTCAAAGTATTCAGTTGAGCCCCCAGGACCCCATGGGCCATAACAAATTGAAGCTGACCACTCACATTTTAAAAGTCATGCAGAGAAACTGGGTGGGATCTGAAGGCAGTCACTGGTATACATAAATAAAGGATGACAAAGTCAAGCCGGGAAGGCTGGGTAACAGAGACCCTTCTGGCTCCTAAGTTACATGACTCTAGGACTCTTGAAATTGAGAGGATTTGGCCTGGGCAGCATAAGGCTGAGACAAATAAGACTTTCATACCTGAGTCCCAGTTTTAAAAGAGTTATAGACAGACAACCAGACGAAGATGAACAAAAATAAATAGTTTTCCATTCTATAAGGAAGATTCAGATCAGACATTCCTGAGAACTTCCAACCTATAAACACAGTAAGGCAGTAATCAGGAAAGAACACAGGTCAGGCGAATCAAGGGCTTTGACCTCAGAAGCCTCCTGCAGCCAGAAGGGACCAGGAGGAGGTGGTCCTACGAGGATAAGAGGGGAAAAAACCATTAATGTGTTGGAGTCATTGTACGGTTGATCCTGAGGCCCTTCTCAACTGACAATGCTGGGATTGTGCCTCCCCTGACTAAGCTCCTCCAGTTTCTCCCTGGGAGAGAAAAAAAGATGGTTAGATGGAGCTGTCTCCTCCTGCAAGCGCAGCTTTGCTGGAGGCAAGTGCAGGCTTAGATCTCCTTCTCATCATGGACCCCTTCAGGCATGCATTGCATGGAGGTAAGCAGTCGGTATCAGTAAGATGCAGGTTCTCAGCAGAAGAACGGCCTGTTTCCTGCATGGAGGAGCAATGTGTGTGCAGAAGAGCTGAGGAGCGAGGTTGGGGAACAGAGAAAACTCTGGCAACAGGGTCTTTCCCTTCCCCCTCCCTGCTCAGTGTCCACGCTGATGAAAATAGGCCCACACAGCCCTTCTGCAGCCCAAGAATTCGTTCAGAGCAATTCGGAGCCAATTGAATGAACAGGAATAAATGAGCAGATATTGCAGTTTATGGCTGGCTGCTCGAAGGCCCCAGGCAGTGATAAGAGGCCCATGGTCCTTTTTATGCCCACAGCAAGAAGACAGGTGAAATTGGGTCCCCGTAAAGGCAGTAAACAGGAGGTGCGGTGGTGAGGAATAGGGTAGATAATTATACTCTGTGTTAATACTGGGGCGGTGGCCGTGCCGCCCGGACCTGAGAAATCATTAAGTGATTGGGTAAAAGATTGAAACAGTGGGAAGCAGTGATTGCTTTGTTAGGCCCATGGGTAGGCAGGGATGAAGTGTCCTCGTGGGAGGGAACTTCATGATTGCTACTCCTGTTCGACCTTGGCTGCTGCCAGACTCTGTCCCAGCACTGAATCACTCCTCCTAAGCAGCAGGGAAAACAAGTTATCTTGCACACGCGCACGCACACACACACACACACATCCCTGAAATGGCTCTTGCCCTCTGTCCCACGTTTTTTCACCACTCCTGGGAATCAAACAGTGATGCTGAGGGCCTCCTTGGAGTTTTTCCTTTTCTCCTGCCCAGGACAAGGAGGAAGGATGGGTTTGCACTGGTCTCTCATCATCTTCCCTGTGATCAAGGACACTCGTCTCCAAGAAAATTGCCCAGGGTCACGGGAACATCTATGGCTTTGCAATGGAGGTTTTCTGTAAGCCAAGTAAATAGCTCCCTGTAAGGGTGGAGTCCACAGTCTTGAAATCAGAACTAGAGAAAGTGTTGAGCAGATATGGTCGACCTTGACAGAGCATCTATAGCTCAGGAAGCATCTTAGGAAAACACCCCTGGGATCAGTACAAAAAAAAATAAGAAGAAACACTCCATCTTTATTAGGACACTCTACATCCTTAGGCATTTTGCTTCCCTCCACTATTCTGAGAATGAAATCAAAGATAGTGTTTTCCCTAAAACCCCTGCCACACACATAGTTTGTTCTGCTTTGTAGTCGCAGCACTGAAGCTATAAAAATGAATAAGATTTGGTTCTTGCTCTCAAGAAACTAAAGTCTTATAATGGAGACAGATAAAGTAAACATATCATTTTTATCTATAACACAGAAAACCCCATGTTGGAAGTGGGTACAAGGTAGGGAAAGAAGAGTGGCATCTAATCCAGCCACAGGGCATCATGTGTCTGGAAAAATCAGGACCAGGAACTTGCCAAGAAGAGGTGAACGGGGCTGTGCTGGTTGCTCAAGGCAGAGAAAATGGCACAAGCAAAGGCACAGAGGTGGAGATTTGATGGCTTAGTTGGAGAACCACTGTCGGCCCAGTATTATGAAAACATAAAGCGTGGTACAGATAGACTGGCAAGATGAGAGCAGCCGTCCCCAGACACCAAGCTGGAAGACAGAGACTATTCAATAAATACCGAGTACCATCATGAGGGCTTTGAACTAGCATGTGAAGGGTGAGAAGGTGTGCTGGGTGTAGCCAGATTTAAATTTTTTGAGAATGGACTTGAGGAAGCCTAGGGGTAAGGAGACCAGTTAGGGAGCTATGGCAAAAGTCTAGTCCAGATGAGACGTGAGGGAGGTCTGACCTTGGGCAGCTGACTTCAGGTAGAGAGAAGAAGAAGGATTTGAGGAATCCCTGGGACACTAAATTGGTGCTTGGTTGGATGTGGGCCATGAAAAAGTCACAAAAGCAAGGATGTTGACCAGATTTCTGGCCCAGATGACACTGTGTGGATCTGACCAGGAGGAAAGCAAGGCATGGGAGAGAAGGATGGTTCCCTCTGGCCAGGTGAAGCCCAAGGGCTTGGGGTTATCCTAGTGGAGAAATTTCCAGGATACACTGAGTCCATGACCCAGATCTCTGCCCCCATGCAGCTCAGTCGCTTAGAGGAAGGCATTTCGTCTCCCTTGTGCTTCAGTCCCCATCTGTAAACTGGGATATTCACTCTCCTCAACTCACCTTCTGGAAATAGACTGTGAAGACCAAATATGAAAATGCATTTCAAGTACTTTGGGAATAAGGCTGCTACATAAATACAATGGATTTAAACAGTCTCTGCATTGGGCATTCTCAGGTTTCCTACTGCTGCAAGATGATTTAAAAGGATAAATTCATCTTGTGATAGGTCTGCTCTCCCTGACTTTTAAGATGTGTTTGAAAGATACATGAGTCGACAAGTGCAATTTGCTTGACTTGAACTCTTTTCCCCTCTGGTGCCACGGAGGGGCAGGGATGCATCTCATGGAACACGTGAGCGCCTCGTGGGCTCGGGAGGCCGTATGGTCCAGCGCCTCACTTTACAGAGGACAGCATAGCCAGAGCGAGGAAGGGATTCACAGGAAGAGCACGGGCAGCCAGTGGCAACTCCAGGACCAGCACGCAGATCCCTGACCTCCAGGCAGCCCTCCCTGCGTGGCAGAGTCGGTACCAACTGCGACGCCCCAGCCGTGGCCCTCTCACCTCAACCCACTGGGCCCCCTGTGCACCTCTGCTCTTCAAAGGAAGAAAGAGTTATTTGCGCTAAAGGTTGCAAAGCCCTCTGAAGTTCCAAAGACCTGGAAGAAATACATCTATAAGGCCCATGTTAATGAGTCTCTCCCTCTTCATTTCAAACCCAGAACATTTTCTAGATTTAAATAATGCACGACTGAATATAGATGAGATCAGTGATTGAGAGCAGCAGGGTGGAGATGTGGGACTGTGAATAAATTACAGCCCTTGGGCCAGAGTGGGTGCAAAAGGAAACAGAAGAGCACAGAAGACAAGATCAATGAGCCTTCAGATGGGGGGATGGGTGCTGGGGACAGGAAGACGAGCCTGACCTGGGAGTGGGCAGAGCCCGTGGCCCCAGCCCTGGTGTGAGCCAGGATGGGATGGCCAGATGGCCCAGGGAGGCAGATGGAGAGATCAGACACACCCAAGACCCTAAGTCTTCCAGGGCATGGACCCCATGTGAGGGGTGTGTGTAGACACTTCAGACTTCCAGAGGGACCCCATACCCAGAGAAAGATCCCCAAGGCTACGCCACGAAGTCTAGCTCCTGGAGCTGATTCCCCCAAAAGGGACCGCAGAGTGATGCCGAGTGACACACACACGGGAAGCAGCACATACCACATGGGCCTCTTGGAGACCCCTCCACACACTGGTATTTTAAAGGATCTGAGAAGTCCCACTAGAGCCAAACCATTTTCCAAGCTGCCTGACCACAGAGCCCATTCTTCAAAGTCCTCAGCTTAAGAGACGCAGAAGACACCACACTCTGGCCCTCCTTCCTGTCCTCAGGTGGCTCCTCCCCTGACACGACACCATGTTTGCCTCCTCTATGTTGGCGCTGAGTACTGGGGTTCCAGGTGCCTCAGTTACTCAAGAAGGACAGCTACTTTGTCAGAGCTTAGGCCACCCCGTCGCCTACATGAAAAGTCTAGTTTTCTGGTGAGGCTGCAGACACGAATGCAGTTTAATCCAATGCAAGTTTGCCCTGAATACCAAGAGCCCAGCACTGCAGTGAACACAGGACAAGTACAAACGGAGTCTGTGACGTGACCGCAGACCAGGAGAAGAGGCAAGGCTCCCAAACCAAAACTGGCAGAGCCAATTTCAAGGTGGCATCCAAACAGATACTAAAATTTGGAGGTCCTGGGGTGAGTTCTATAGATGTTCAAAGAAGGCAGAGAGAAGTCGGGAAGCCTTCTTTTTTTATTGTGGCAAAGTACACATAACATAAAACTGACCATCTTAACCATTTTTGAGTGTACGGTTCGGTGGCATTAAGGACATTCTTGGTGTTATGTTACCACCACCACCATCCATCTCTGTAACTCTGTCCATCTTCCCAAACTGAAATTCTGACCCATTAAACACTAATTCTTCCTGCCCCCTCCCCTATCCCCTGGCAACCTCCATTCCACATTTTATCTCTGTGAATTTGACTATGCTAGGGACCTCATGTGAGCGGAATCATACAGTATTTGCCTTTTTTGAGACTGGCTTATTTCACTGAGCATAATGTCCCCAAGGTTCATCCATGTTGTAGCGTGTGTCAGATTTCCTTCCTTTTTAAGGCCGAATGATATTCCATTGCATGGAAGGACTACACTTTGTGGCTCTCGGTAGCCTTCCTGCAGAAGGTGTGAGGTGAGCTTTCCAAGGCTCGGGGAGAGAAGGTGACAACCTGGGGGTGGAGAGTCAAGGCAGGGAGGGGGAGGTTCCGTGTCAAGCGCATGGAGATGAGCTGGCTTGTGTACAGGACTGTGAAGGCATCCACAAGCCTCTGGGCCTGCTGGTGACAGAGGAGGTAGCAGAGCCTTCTGGACTAGGGGACTGCAGCCTGGCAAGGACACCCACTCCTTGGGTTGCTAAAAATAAAGAAGATCCAGCTACTTATGGATGGATGAACAGACCTCCCTCCTGCTCTTGGAAGTGTGATTCTAAGGTAGGTTCTGGAAGGAGAATTGCTCAATTGAGAGCAATCATGCCATGTTTCTAAGAGAAGACAGAGTGTCTCCGTATTCAGAGATATTCCCTAAAAACATAATGGCTTCTCAAAATCTGTCCCCTGAAAGAAGTCATCCTGCTTGTTAATAAGAGGCCCAGCCTCTCCCACGGGTCACTCTCCTGGTAAGGTCCTAGAAGTTTGTCCTGTCACAGAGGGGACCAGCTGCTCACTCCAAAGGCATTGAAAATGCACCTTGACTACAACCCACAATGACCTTCCCTGTGGCCCAGGCCAGGTGGCCCAGTGGACCTTCCCATCTCCCACGGCTGGGGACTAGGGATTATCTCTCCTCTCCAGCCTCCCCCATCACTGAACAATGGCCCTCTCATTAGTGGCTGCCTTCCCTGCCCAGGCCTTTATCACAGTGGCTATGGAGTCAGCCACTGCACTCGACAAGAAGGAAAAGAGCAATTAGGGGCTTTTGTCTCTGCCTGCGGCCTGGCTGACATCACCTCCCCCTACTCCGGGCTCATCGTTAACCCCCTTCTCTCTCTGCTGCCTCCTGGTCAGGAAATCCATCCAGGGAGACACAGAGGAACAGAATAATGAGTTGCTGCCCCCACGTTCAAAGAGGCCAGGGCCCGGGGGACCCTGGAGAGGGAGGAAGTGCGTTGGCAGCCCAGAACCTACAGAGGCCCTGATAATCACTGGGGTCACCGGGGCAGCTCACAGCCCCTCCTCTGCCAGGCCTGGCTCCATGGCCTTCACCCTGGGACTTCAGCACAGTGGGGAAGACTGCAGGCTGGGGGCCAGGGGCCGCTGCTGTTCCCCGCACCCCCCACAGCCCACCCCGCTCTGAATCCAGCCAGCCCCACCCAGGCACAGCTCAGTGCTGAGAAGACAGAAGGCAAGGTGGAAACCCAACGGATGCTGGCCATCCCCACGTACCAAAACAACCACCAGATCTTAGAGGAAGTCATGAATTCTCCAAGCCTTTATTGAGTGCCTACTGTGTCCCAGGAACTGAGGATAGAGCAAAACATAAGACAGACCCCCTAGGCCCTGTCTGGCGACCTGAGACAGACACTGAGCCAGGCAGTGGGAGAGTGCTGAGTGTTCCCATGAAGATGGTGGGATGCCAGGACAGCCTCTAAGAGCGGTACCTAACCCACTGCTGAGCATCAGGAATAGCTTCCTGCAGAAAGTGATGTTTTGGTTAAAACCAGAAAGATGAGCGGAAGTTAGCTATGAGAAGTGGTGACAGGGCTGATGTGTGCAAAGGCCCCAGCACGGGACAGAACGTGGCCTGTTTGAGGAACTCCTGGGGCCCAATGTGGCTGGAAGATGGCAGATGAGTCCAGAGAGGAAGGTACGGAGGCTGTGCCACCAAAGCCTTCCCCCTCAACCCTCCCACATCACAGGCCCTCGTGGAGAGCCCCCATATGCCGGTCCCAGGAGACTGTCATCCAGCTTCTCCAGAACACTCCCAGGGAAGGCGCACACTGCAGCCACAAACAGCCCAGTTGTTGGAAACATCTTCTTCAAATTAAGGTGAAGTCTCCGTCAGTATGGTGACCTAGAAAGAACTTGGGGCCCTGAATCCAGACAGCCAGAATTCGGATCCTAGCTCAGCCACTTGCCTGCTCCACGAGCACGTCCAAGTGACATTAACCTCTCCAAGCCTTTGTTTCCTCATCTGTGAAATGGGAAAATAACATCTCCCTCCTACAGCTGTTGTGAGGACTGACTGAAAGGAGGAGAATACGGTGCCTCCCTCAAAGCTCAGCCATCAGTCCTCTTTCTCCTTCTGAAACAGATAGCATTTGTCAGAAGACACGAAGCTTCCCTGAATCTCAGCACGAGGGCGGGGTTCGTCTGTCTCATTCCCTGCTCTACCCCCAGCACCCAGCACAACGCCCGTACACAGTAAGCAATCTACGTACACCCGCAGCGTGAGTGACTGCCGCCTGGGCATGCGCTCCTGTCAACGCAGCCTGTGCTGCTCTTCACCGTTAAGAGTCCGTGTCATTCTTGCGGCTCACATCAGGCTAACAGACAACGAGAACCCCAGGACTTTCATACATGAGCTGCTACTGCATCGAGCCTCCCTCATCCTGTCCTCAATCGGTTCGTTTTCGAACTAAAGGCAGGACTTTGATTTATCCCTCCTACATTTTATCTCGTTAGTTTCAGTCCATTGTTCTGGCCTGCCCAGACCCTTTTTGAATCTTCACTCTGTCATCCAGCATATGAGCTCCCCTGTCTAGATTAGCTTCATCTTATTTGTTAAGCATGCCTCCTATGTCTCCATGTATCTGAGGATAAAATATCGAAGAAGACAGACACATTGTATGGTTTTTTAGGGAAAGGGACAGGCCTCCTGTGACCCAGCTCTAGGAGCTTCCCAGTTGACACTGGCTCATTAATCAGCACATCTTGGGGACAATTGTTCAACCAGTGAAGAAGCCACCAATCAGCCCACGTTACTCCATTTTGTTCACAGCAATATTACAAGAGGTAGTCTCAAGTCCCTGCCTCAAATAAAACCCTTGCTATGTGAATAGCTATTGTGTATGGGGGGGCTACCAAGTGCCGAGCCGACTACTCTCTCATGTCACCCTCACAAGGCCATGAGGCAGCTGTGGTGCAGAGAATGGGAGTGGGAGCGCAGGCCACCGCCCGGGTTTGAGTCCTGACTCTGCTGCTGGGCAACTCTGGACAATGAACTGTCCAAGTGGGCCATCCACTACAACAGATTACTTCAAACTCTAAGTGGCTTAATACCATAAAGGTTTATTTCTTGCTCGTGTCACAGTCGAATCCCATGGGTGGCCTTCCACAAATGTTTTGGGGACCAAGGCACCTGACATCTAGTGGCTCCTTCTCGAAGGCATCCACTGGGTCTTCTCCATTTAGCCCAAGTGCAAAAAGCAGGGGAATTCCCAGGCAGGTGCAGCTCTGATGTATGTCACCCCACCACACTCCACTGGCCAGGTGAGTCACATGACCGACCTCAGTGCATGTGGGTTGGTGAGCACGACCGTCTCTGCTCCAGGTGGCAGACAGTCTGTCCGACGTACCCATCTATGCATTGACATGGCAATATTCCCTGCCTCATAATGTCTGTGTCAGCTGGGGCTCTCCAGACAGAGCAAACAGGAGAGAAAGAGAGACTGGGATTACCTTAAGGAGCTGGCGCACGTGATTGTGGGGGCTGGCGCATCTGACACGTGCGAGTCTGGCCAGCAGTCTGGAATCCTGGCAGGAGCTGATGCTGCAGACTCGAGAGCGAGGGCAGGCTAGAGGCAGAACCTCCTCCTCTTGGGGAACCTCAGTCTTTCCTCCTAAATTAGGCCTTCAGTTGATTGGCTGAGGCCACCCATCTTATGGAGGATAAACCACTTTACTCAAAATCTCCTGATTTAAATGTTGCTCATATCTAAAAAAAAAAAAAAAAAAAATACCTCCAAAGCAATATCTAGCCTGGTGTTTGACCAAACAATTGGGCACCGTGGCCTAGCCAAGTTGACATGTAACATTAACCACCACAATGTCACTGTGAGTATTAAACACCTGAAAACCATGTATAACTCCAATTAGATCAGGTCCTGAAACATAATACTTGATAAATACTCATAATTATTATTGTTCCATTTTACAGATGAATAAATTAGGGTTCAAACAAGTAAACAGACTGCCAGACTCCAGAGATAGTTTCTGTTTCTCTCCACCCCTCCCCATGGCTCCTCGGGACCAGTTAGTTGTGGGCAGCTGCAGCCTCGGGACAGAGGGGAGGCCAGAGGGTTAGCTTGAGGTGCAAGCTAGTTAGAGGGCAGGCTACGTGTAGGCAGAGCATCCGACAGGTGAGAATGTGGTTTGTGTTCATAAATACTCGCCAGCCAAAATATAAATGCACCTGTGAAAAAAATAGCGCAGATGTGACACCAAAGACAGGGCTGGGTCCTTGCTGGATGAGAGGCCCATGACAATGTTTTTCCCTCCTGTGATCTCATGTGCCTCCATGTTCATCAGTATCAGTCAAGGTCAGTGTAATCTGGCCCAGAATGTCCTGGTGGCAAGGCGGGGCCTGCTCACGGAGGAGGTAGGACCGATCCTTTGGATCTTGGTCAAGAGTGAGCTGGTCAGAAGATGGCAGAGGTGAGCCTGAGATCCCAGATTCAATTCCCAGGCTGGTCACAACAAGAGCCTGCAGAAACTGAGCTAGCCAATGGCCCAGAAGCACCTATGGGTGATTGCAGCATGCAGGACCTGGCATGAACCTCATTACTAGAGAGCTACTGAACCCCCTCTTGCAGCAGTGGGCCAGAAGCACAGAAAGCAGAGAACTATGACAGGAGTCTGCAGCCGATGCTATTCTCTGCTCCCTGTTGTTCCATGCAGCCCTCAGGCTGACCTGCTGGGCCCTTATCCAAGCAAAACCATTAACACCATCTCTAGATGCTGCCTCCAGCTGAACAGAGCCCTGAACTAGATAGAAATCCTGAGCATGAAGCCATCAATGATACTGGGGAAATCAGTGACCCATCGTGAGCCCCAGTTTTCTCCTCTGCAACATGGGTCTAATTTCCACCAGTCCCACCAGCTGCACACTACCCTGTTGTAATGTGGCTTTGGAAACCACAAAGCATTACCTAGTGTGCAGCATTACCATTGGCACTACTGTTTTCAGGAAAGAGACTCAGCAGCTCTCACCCAACAGGCCTCTCTCTCCTTCCATCCCAGCTGGCGCAGACCGTGGCAGTGATGCCCACAGACACTGGTTCCTCAGTGCTGTTCACCGTGGCCGTGGATCCCAGGCTGGGAATGCTGCTTGCATCTGGCTGCGTACTGGTCACCAGATGTTTCAGCCAAATGAAAGGAATTTGAGGAACAAGACTTCAGTTTATGCATGCTGTGGTAAACAAAATGATGGCCCTCCCAAAAGGTGTCCATGCACTAAATCCCCAGAACCTGTGACTGTGTCACCTGACATGGCAAAAGGGACTCTACAGATATGGTTACGGTTAAGGCCCTCAAGATGAGGAGAGTATTCTAGATTCCCCAGGCAGACCCTACCTAATCCCCGAGTCTGTAACAGGGGAGACCCTCTCCCAGCTGCAGGCAGAGGGAGCTGTGACTATAGCAGAAGGGTCGGAGAAATGTGGCGATGTTGGCTTTGAAGATGGAGGAAGATGGCCAATACCCATGGGGTGAGGGAGGCCTCCAGAAAAAGTAAAGAAGTGATGCTCTCCTAGTACCTCCAGAAAGGAACGCAGCCCTGCTGACGCCTTGATCTTAGCCTGGGGAGAGCCGTAGCAGACTTCGGACTTAAAAACTACTAGATGATACATTTGTGTCATTTTCAGCCATTAAGTGTGTGGTCATTTGTTACAGCAGCAATAGAAAACTAATACTTGGGCCAAGACGACGACTGAGGAAGCATGCTCCTGTGGCCTGGAGCACAGGTAGAAGACTGCTTGGAAAAGCCTAGATCCCAGGCAGGTCCCCAGCCTGGATCTTCTTCCCCTCCTCCATTCTTTAAGTCATTACTACCCAGGCTTGGACAGCTCATGAAGAGGGTGAGGTGCAGGTAGTGCTGGGAAAGTGGTTTCTAGATTAGAAGTCAGACTCTGTATCCACAGCTAGGCTGGACCTGCCTTCCTGATCTCAATGTGCTTCCGGGTCTTGTGTGTGTGAAATGGAAAGGAGAACATGGCTGCCTTTCCTATGCCCATCCCCATTCTAGGAAAAGAGAACATCTCTTCTTTGCCACCTCCCTCCTCCCCGCTTCCACATCCACTAGGGACGGTCCGTCACCACAGCCTCTCCTCAGCGCCTCCTTCCCAGCAGGGCAAGAGCCAGCAGCCATCCATTCTCAGCTCTTAGTCATCTCTTTACAGCGATGAACGCCATCGTTAGGAGCCTTTCATTATTGGCGGCTTGCACGCAGCTGATGTTGATTTGATAGAATCCAATTTAGCATCTCACTCTGGGCTCTGCTCCATAAGCGTTTGGGTTTAGCATGCACAGGCAGTTTGATGCTGTCTTGATGGCCTTTTAAGCGGCTGAGAAAATTGCTGGCGTGGCAATTTGGTGGCAGGCGGGCTCCTGGAGGGTGGGGCTGGAGGAATGGGGAAGGAGCAGGAGACCAAAGGGGACATCCCAGCCCACGGCTGTTAAGACGCGGCTGCATGTCTGGGAATCACATGTTTAAAGCGAAGTGGGAACAGACAAAATCACCAGGGTGCCTGTGGGCGCTCGGCCAGTGAGACCACGGTGCCTTCTTCTGGTGGGCCCAGCACTGCCTCCCAAATCAAAATACCTGTAAACGGTATGTCACCATTCACAAAATGCTTTCGTACATTATCTTCCAGTTCCTTGCAGAACAGATCAAGTTCCTAGAGGGCAGTGGTATGCTGGTAAGTGTTTAACCTCTAGCTCTCCAAAGAAAACGCCCTGATTTGTAGCATTTGCCCATTGACCTGGTGTAAATACCCCAGCTATGCCAATTTCAAGCTTCCAATGAGATGTCACCAAATGCTGACTTGGAAAGAGATGCCCTTGATGGGTTCTGTGGGTTTGAGCAAGCTTTACCACACCAGTGTTTGAAGATCACAGTATTATTCTGAATTTGAGCCCATTTTACAACTGAACTGAAGCCCCAAGCAGCTCTGATTCAGTCCCAAGCTAATGGCTAAAGCCTTTGCCCCAACAATGGGCGAGGACAGACGTGCTGCCCGTCATCTGCAAGAGTCCTTCCTGGGCCAGAGTTGGGAGTGTGGCAGACAGCGGCTGTGCCCTCTTCCCCACCCATTGCCCAAACCCATGTTTGAATATGTGCCTTCTCCTGGGGAGAGGGTGCGGCGTGGGCTGCAGGGTGAGGGCAGGGCCAGCTGCTCCTGGGAAGCAGGGGAGGAGGAGAGCTCCTCTTTCCATCAAATCTGATCCTAGTTCAGGAGGTTGAACTGCCGAAGTCTTGCTCTCTCTTTTTCCTTCCCTCCGGGCTCTTCACTCTCTCTGTTCAGTCAGAGACCTCAGAAGATCTCTGGCTTGAAGCCTTCTCCTGGGGTTTGTGCATGTGTGTCCTACCTCTCTTCTTCTCTCCTCTCCTTGGGCACTGGCCTTTTCACCCCAGGGGCCAGAGGCATTGTAGCAGGTGCAGCAGACGCCCAGCACCCTGGGACATACTCCCTGGCTCGCCTCTGACTTCGGCTGCAGCTTCAGTGCAGAGTTTTGGGCAAGCTCACATTCACTCACTGGCAGCTTCTACTTTAGGAACATGCAGTCTGGCTCCCTCCTTCTGCCCCAGGGCCTTCTCTGTCACTGTGACCTGACAGTAGCAGCAGCCTGAAGTACAGGGGAGTTTCTGCCCCCAGGGGCAAATCTCCACAAATAGGGACAGGAGCTGGTGGGAAGTGCCAGCCTCCCAGTCTTCAGGCAGACGATTCTAGGTGTCTTCACTCAGCTGCTCAAGAAGCCCCAGCAACACAGAGACCCCATGACCTCCCTCTCTCCTGCTGCCTCTTCCTGCTTCCTGGGTCACCTCCCAAATAAACTACCTACACTCAACTCCTCGTCTCAGGCTCTGCTTTCAGATATAAATGCAAACCCTCTGAAGTGGTACCATCATTATCCCCATTTTATAGATAAGGAAGCTGAGGCTGTGTGACTGCCTGACTTGGAGAAGACATGTCTAAGAGCGATTGTTGACCTATCCAGCCTGCCCAGAAAGACAGTGGCTCTTAGGGATGCAAGCACAGCCCACATTCACTGAGATGGCTGGGACAGGGCTGCCCCATGCCTGGAAGCTGGAATATCCATGGGTAGTGAGTGGTTCTCTCTGCTAAGAATCCCACTCAAGTTTGACCTCATTTTTGCTATGCTTCTGTTAATATATATTATATGTATATACACACATGCAACATACACACATGTATATATTAAATGTGTATGTGCATATATATGTAAATATATGTACGTGTATAAATATATATAATTAATTTATATATATTAACACGTGTATGTATGTATACATGTGTTTATATGTGTATACGTATGTATGTGTGCACGTGTATGTGTGTGTATAGTTAAAAGGTTGGAAAGAAATTCTCCAAAATGTTGGCAACAGTAATTCCTGGATAGTGGCAGATGATATTTCTATTTTGTGTGTGCTTTTCTGTCTTTTCTTTTTTCCACAATGAGATGGTATCATGGTAAGAGGCAAAAGCATGATTTAAAAAACAAACAAACAAATTTCTTTGAGGGAATTCATCATTAATGTAAAACACTGACTTCCAGACAGCAGGGTCCCTTAGCCAGCGTGTAAAACTTCACACCCAGCAGCAAGCTCCCACACTTCCTGGGAAACCCAAAACTGTGGCGAGGTCAGAGGGCAGAGAGAAGACAGAAATGGTGAAGGAATGGAAGCCTTCTCAAAGCCACAGTAAATACATTAGGCAACATTCACCTCCCCCCCATTTTGGGGGGATTTCCACTCACTTTTGAGTCTTGAGAAAAGGATTCTTTGTCAGCCAATTGCCTTTGTTCATTCGTTCCCCAAATTTGGATTGAGCACCCCTGTTCTGGCCACCGCGCTGTCAGCTCCAGGGGTTCCAGGATCGTCATGGCCTTCCTTGCTGTGGTGCCCCCACCAGCTGTCAGCACAGTGCCTGGTGGACATCCAGTAAGTAGACTGAATGATCAAGCCACCCCAACCAATAGACCACCTTACGAAGAAGAGGCTGGTGGTCTAGGTGGAAAGAAAATGAGTCTGAAACCTGAGTTTTTGGCCCAGCCCTTCCAGGAACCCACCTCATGACATTTGGGAGGTCAGCCATTTCCTTTGTGATTCAATTTCCTAAACAGGAAGAGCTTACTTTAAAATAAAATGCAGAGAAGAAATGCACACTCTCTATTGTATACTTGTTACTTCTTAGGATAAAGAATTGGCATAAATGAGATTAAATTAGTCCTGTCCTCAAATGCTGGAGTCACAGGAGAGTCTAAAGGAGTCAGCCATGAGTACTTCAAGGGTCCATGGGGGCTCCAAGGCCACCTAGACCAAGGCAGTGGTGTTGGGGGCAGGATGGCACTTGGCTGGGTGTGGATCTCTCTGCTTCTCTTCAATATCTTTCCCTTGGGACCTTGTGGTCTTAATGGAGGCTGCATTAGCTAATCTAGTGATTCAATTAGTTCTAAATGCTCCTGGCCTGAGAAGGAGGGAGGCAAGGTGGGGGTTTGCTGACTCCTACTTGCCAGAAAGAGTTTCCCAAGACAATGGAGATGCAATTTGAATTCCCAAGCCCCGCACTTCCTTCTCCATTCCAGAGCCCCTGGGTCATCAAACCAAATGAGATCATGCCTCTGAAAGCACTTTGTAAACCATTTTTATTACTCACTCCCTCTTGCGGGGAGGGCCCCCACTGCCTTCTCCAGCCACTCTTTGGCCCAGAGGCAAAGGGGCTGTCCTCGGGCAGAAGGACCAGGAAGTTTTTGAGAGGAGGCCCCAGACCTAACCTTAAGGAATCCCAGGCCTGTGGTTTTTCTGGCTTTGCAGAATATAAAAGGTATTTTAATCCTCTGCAGCAAACATCAACTCTTTCTCTAGTGACAGCTCTGTTCAGTTCCGGGCCTTGATGCTCAGGTAGGGAACCCTATACCATCACTTGGGGACACTACAGCCAGCTGTCTCCAGCTCTATTTCCTCTAGTGACCTTGTCTGCCCAGAGAGACCTGACTCTGAGGGCAAGACCTCATCGTAGGTGTCAGTTCCCAGGGAGCACTGCTTGGGACCTGGCAGGAAGGGACAGAAAAAAGACAGCATGGGAGAAGGGAGGACAGCAAGAGGGAGGATGAAATGGCACAGAGGTGAGTCTCTACCATCTGGAGGTCCTTTCTCTCTGGAGGAGAATATGCTCATGGCTACAGACTCCCCGGACGCTGTCGGAATTGGAAAGTGTCACTTTGCCCCTTTGGTGTCAATTCCTACTGTATAAAATGGGAGAGTTAGGGTGGAATAGTGAGTCTAACTTTAGCTGCACGTGGGAATCACCTGGGAAGCTTTAAAAACTAGCCACGCCTTAGCCTCTCACACACATATTCTAACTTACTTGGTCTAGGTGTGCAGCCCGGACAGGAGGTCATGTTCATTTCTCTAATAGTCGAGTACTGGTACACCTAAACCAGCTCTCAAAATAAAATGATCTGACTAGCAGCGTTTGCCAATGTCCATGGTATAAATACTCCCACTATGACCTATTCCGAGCAACCAACAGTGTAACAACTGGCAAACCACTGTCTTCCGGTGACTGTAAGTTGCACCTACAGTGAAGAATCACTGCAGCCGCCCCATGAGCTACTTTAGGAAAAGGCTTTTACCTGGGACCAGGAGCTCCAAGCCCCAGAACAGAGATGAGAAGGAAGGTGTGGTCATAACTCACACAGAAACATCCACATCACACCCCCCTTTCCTCTCCTCCATCCCCCCACCGAAGGCCCTCGCCGTGGTTTGCAGAGATACAGGGCAAGGAAGAAAAGTCCCAGTGGCTTCCAGATGCCGTCAAGGCCACTTCCAGGAAATAACCTCTTAGCTGTTCATCTCCCTTCTTTCCCATCCAGAAAATCTCTTTTATACTGAAATCAGTCAGTCAGACATCCGAAAGGTCATTTTTTAGTACATTATCCACTTTCACTGGCAGTAAGATCAAGAACTGCTTCCCCAGAAGACACTCAGAACCTCTGCGGTAGCCAGGGCCAGCAAGAAGAGGAAGACAACTGCTTCTCTCTGTAATGTCGAGGTCAGGCCTGAACCTATCCTTCTTCCCATTCTCTGAGGATGGTCATCTTGTATTCAACTACATTTGGCAACATTTGGTAAGGACACTCACAAATTCGGCTCTGTGTTACCCATTTTAAGCATTTAGTTTTTTAAGTGGAAACTACTGTCCTTTGAGTCACTTAACAACTAACAGGAGAGTCAAGACTTAAGGAAGAAACAAGCTGAGGAACGCCAAGACATGTGTAAACTCAATAGTGTGGGGTACAGGCTCCATATATGAGTGTTGGTGGGATTCAGAGTATGCTTATAAATGTATTTTTTTATGCCCCACCAATTTCCAAAAAGGAACACAAGTAGCTGAGATCCAGAAAAGGACATGTTTATACATGTAAATCCATTCCATCTAAAAATTACCCTCTTCCAACCAAATGACTTCTAGATTCTTATGTGTGTTTGACTAGAAACACTACACCCTGCTTTGTTTCTCAAATTTGTGCAAACCTATAGAGTGTCCAAAGTCTAGCAGCTCTCTGTGAGAGTAGGTTTGCGTTTCTATATGTAACTCCATTTCACCTAAAAGTTATCCTTTTCCAATGAAATGACTTCTAGATTATTATGTATGTTTGACTAGAAACTCTACACTCTGCCTTGTTTCTCAAAGTTGTGCAAACCTATAAGGTGCCCAATGTCTATTCGCTTTCCGTAAGAAAATGTATGCATTTCTATATGTAACTCTCTTCGACTGATAGCCACCCTCTTCCAAAGAAATGACTTCTCCTTTCTTAGGTGTGTTTGACTAGAAATTCTACATACAGCTTTGTTTCTCCAAGCTGTGCAAATGTATAAAATGCACAATGTCTAGTAGCTTTCTCTGAGAGAATGTATGCATTTCTATATGTAATTCCAATCGCTATAAAAGTTACCCTCTTCAAACGAAATGACTTCCAGTTTCCTAGATGTGTTTGACTAGAAACTCTACACACTGCATTGTTTCTCAAAGTTGTGCAAATCTATAAAGTGCCTAATGTCTAGCAGTTTTCTCTGAGAGAATGTACGCGTTTCTGTTTGTAACTCCATTCGGTCTAAAAGTTATATTCTTCCAATGAAATGAATTCTCCTTTCTTAGGTGTCCCTGACTAGAACACGGTCCACAGACAAAACGTGCATGGAAAAATGGACTCTCCACACTGTTCCCACACCCACTTGACATGAGCCACAGACAACACGAGCACCGAAAAATGCTCTCTGCATGCTGTTGTCACACCCATGGTACACTTTCCACATATGACATCTGCGTGGACAAACACACTGTGCACGTTGCTCCCACACCAACTCGACATGGCCAAAGACGACACGTGCATAGAAAAGCACCCTCCAAATGCTGGTCCTGCACCCATGGGACATGAGCCGCACACGACATGCACGCGGAAAACACACTGCACGCTTCTCCCACACCCACTGGATACCTCCCACAGGCAACATGTGGGCAGACAAACACACTCTGCACGCTGTTCCCACACACATGTGACGCGATCCACACCCAATACGCACGTGGAAAAACATACTCTGCACGCTGCTTTCACATCCACTTCACATGTGCCGCACAGTACACACACACCGAAAACCGTACCCTACACATGCCACTCATGACCCACGCATGGAAAAACGCTCTCTGCATGCTGCTGTGACACCCAAGAGATACAATCCACAGATGACACACGTGTGGAAAAACACACTATGCATGCTGCTATCACACCCAT
>CAUYSK010099884.1:0-19131 GCA_963575035.1 Avahi laniger
TGCACAAAGAGTGCAATGTGCACCACCCAAATGATGGACATAATTGAAACTCGGACTTAGGGAGGGAGGTGGGGGCAAGGGCAACATATGTAACAGAAACATCTGTACCCCCATAATATGCTGAAATAAATAAATAAAAAATAATAATCATAAAAGCCTCAAGTTAATGAGAGTCAATATTGGTTTTAACACTCTGATATTTTTAAACTTCTGAGGACTGATCAGTTCTGCTATACATATAAAAAAGCATGGTAAAATGCCACTTAAAAATAGCATAGACAAATCAAATGAAAAATGACAAGATGGGAAAATGTTTATGGCACATTATCATAGACATCAATTAACAGGGTTTCCCTCACCACCATATATAGATCACCTACAAACAAACAGCCACTTTCTAATAAAATGGAAGAATGAAAAAAAGCTAATAAACAAGGAAATGAATAAGAGATTGAGGTGCATGAAGACATATTCAACCTCATTTATTAAGAGAGAGATAAAGACTAAAATTACACTGAGTTGCCATTTTTTAACTATAAGATTGGCAAAAGTTCAAAAGTTTGATTACTCGCTCTGTTGGAAATGATATGTAATCTACCAAATCTTATTCATTGCTGGTTATAGGATAAATTGGCATAACCTATGTGAACTGTGAGTTGTTACTCTTGTACATTCTACTAATGTAATTTTGACCCAGAAATTCTGATTTTAAGAATTTGCCTGAAATATTGCATTTTATATGTTAAATGTCCTGTAAAATTTTACTCTTCAAAATGTTTGTTATAGCACGAGATTGGGTGGAGCAGCTGAAAGCCAATGTATAGGAAGTTATTAAATAATTTTTGTCATCGTACAATGGAATATTATTTAGCTGTTAAAAATTCAAAGTCCTTTATGTTCTTATATGAATTGATCTCTGAGATATATTTTTACATGAAAACTAGGAAGGGTCAGAACAGTGTTTCTAGTGAACTATAGAAAAGGGAAGGGAAAAAAACCCAAATTTTATATGCTTGTATATGCATGGAATTATCTGGAGGACTAAATAAGAAGTTAAATAAAATGATACAAGAAGAATAATAAAATTATAAGACTTTAAAATTATGTATCAGGGAACATTTCAGTTTTCATCAATTCATATGTGCATTGTAGACATGGCAAATATGTTGAAGAAAGAAAAAATGAATGAATATGTTCATTCCTTCATATAGCAAATATTTAGGCATAATTTGTATCTAAATCACCTTTATATTTTGCCGAGCCCTGGCAAAATATAAAGGCGATTTAGATACAAAATTTGCCCCCCAAAAGCTCACAGTCTGAGGTTGGGAATGGGGAGGAGAATGTCTTACCATGTTATAATAAGTATGATCAATGTTATGATATCAATATGTAAAAGGAGTTACAGGAAATTGAAGAATTATATTATGAATTAGACATCTGGATTTAAATGCCTCCTGTTTGAGAGATTATTTTTAAAATGAAATCTCATAAAAATAAACAACAGCGTCTACTTGGTTCCTAATGTAGTACTTGGGATATAATTTAATAAAAGCAGGTGAGTGTGAGTGTTGGTGTGTGTTTTTAAGTCCTCCCAAAGTACAAGTGCCTATGAAATGACAGATTTAATTTTACCTTTTAGAGAAACTATGAAACTTTGTAGTAGGCTGTGGAGAAACAAAGCAATAAGAATGAAATAAACAGCACTTCAATGACAAAGTAAATTGTTTAGTTAACCTGAAAAGAAGAGGTCTCTTAAGGAAGCTTAATTTTTCTTTTGACTGTCCAGTCACATAGATGAGTATTTACAAAAAATATCACTCAACTTTGTAAAAGAAATTGTTCTCAAATATTGTATTTCTTTGTAAAAGAGATTGTTCTCAAATATTGCAAGCCACTGTCAAATTCCACACCGTGATTTATTCTGAAGAAATGACTACAAAATAAAAATGTTCTAAATACTTCATATCAGTTTATATTTTTATAATAATTGATTACTGACCAATTAGGTAGATAAGGAAGAGAATATTCTCACTTATTAAATGTCTCCCAATGTTATGAGTACTATTCTGTGTCTGTGTAATAGAATGTGAAGGTCATGCCAAAATTCTCTGAAAGAAACAAGCCTTGGTCTCTTGCTATTCCATTCTCAGTACACATTATCAGCTGTTAGATAAGCCTGTAATAAAAAGGCCAGAGACTTTTGGATCGTGTTGTGAGTTCTTATGCTGAGTTCACTGAGATCATGAACTTTATCTTGTATGGAAGAATTAAACCAATGAATACTTTTGTCCTTTTGATTTTCATGGGAAAGAGCTTTTCAAGAATTCTTCTTGAGGGTAAGCTGATCCGAATTATTATTAGTATTTTTTAAGAATAGATGAGATTCAGCTTTAATGTTTGGGAAAATTCATAGGTATAACATAAGTCATTGCATTAGTAATTCATTTGAATGAATCTAAGACAATCTTATGAGAAGAAGCTTGAAGGATTGGTACTTGCCCTTTCTCAGAAATTTGTCATCATGCAATATGGTGCATGTTACAATACTGGCAGTATTTCAAGCACAGTTATTTGTGATTCCATTCTACTGTCAACAGCAACTAGATTATATGGTTGTATCTTTTTTTTTTCTAACTTTGACCTGACTCTATTCATTACCAGTTCTGCTTCTCAGTGATAAATCAGATCACAACCATTTTTTCATCCTTGCAGAATTTCAATAAGCAACATTTTTAAATTTTGGAAAATTATAAGCAGAAAGAAAAATTGCAGACTCTAATTCTAGGAAAATCTTCAGTTGCTTTTTTGACCACCCACTCTCTCATGGAAAGAACACCCTCATTTCCTTTGGAATTCACATCTACTCTTTAGGCTTATGTGCTTAGTGATATTGGCAAAACTGCCCTGATTAGCATAAATCTAGCAATCCTTTCCTACTTTTAAGTGTCCTATATTGTTCAAAGTGTTTTGCAATTTATTGTGGTAGTCAGGCACAAATGGCATATGTGCAAATTATGTAAATTGTGGGACCAGAAGAGAAGGAGGCAGTTATTTTAACATGGGAGATTATAGAAGGTCATTATTCAGGATCAAATTAGAGACAATCTCCCCATTGCTTTGGCATAGTACAAATGTGGTTTTCTTCAATAATATCTTATTGTCCAACTTTGTGGATACCACGATGGTGGCAGTGGCCAGTGACCCCATTTCAATGTTCACTCATTCACAGCTTGGGAGCTTAAGGAAGTTTATCTATATTTTGTTCCTGGATCTTTAGATCAGAAAAACAACAATTGCTTTAAAAATCTTGCATGAATGCATTTAATTGGCAGAAATTGTTTGGCAGAATATTCACTGAAATGTGTTCTGGGAAATGCATTTTATAGCTCTCAGAGCTTTATGCTTCAAGAAGACATATTTGAAATAGGTATGCATGAAAGCTGAGTGCAAATCAACCATAGGTAACACAGGGAAGTATGTAAAACGTTTATAAATAATATATTAATATTTCGACCAGTACTTCAGCATAGATCTTCAGAGTTGAAATGATGCTTTAAGTACAGCATATAGTTTAGAGCTGAAGAAGAGAGATGAGAAAGGAAAGAGATACTGGACTGAATAAAACACATGGCCAAAATGATTGATGGGTAGATTATGCAAGAAGAGCTTCATCTTTCTATGTATATATAGCTCACCTTGAATCCTGATAATTTTTTTCATGAAAATATGTTTTTCTTTTCCAAATTTCCAAATTCTGGTACAAATATATTTTAATGGTTATTTTATCTGGTTATATTTACTAATGTTTTGGGATTTGTTTTATCTGCAATAATATTTTTACAAGATCTTGTGTTATGTGAGGAAAAAAGATTGTGTTCAAATAAGTTTAGTCCATCTTATGCTTATATACATCCAAAGATTATTCTATGCTTCAGATTTTTCCAAAATTTAATCCATCTTTAGCTGCTGCTTATCAAATTACCTAAGAGGAAAAATATCAAAATAATTTTACAAAGATAGCTTCCTTATACCTTTTATTTTTCATTTTCTATACCAAAAATATTTTCATCAAATTCATCAATTATTAGCATGCAGTTAGATTTTATAATCCCTTTGAACACATCTGATAGTGAGTTTTATATTTGATTAACATTTTATTTTTCAATGTGCATGTATAGAAAAGAGTTCATGTGTAGTCAAATAGGGCTTATATTCTGTGACTAGCTGAGCGCTCACATATAGATGTTCAATAAAAATTTTCCTAGGTCGTTAAAGCTAAATTAGTATAGGGCATGTTACAGTTTTCCTTTTTTGAAAAAATTCTAATTTACACAAGAATTATGTCCACATTTTAATAGTAAGTAGACAAAAAAATTTAGACAAAAATGTAACAACCCTAAAGTATCAGTAGTATTGGGAAATAATGTTCTAAGAATTTCTCCATGCATACACAATTCAGTGGTGGTGGTAAATGGCATAGTGTATTTAGGAGATCCATTTATTTAGAAATTATGGGAGAGAAAGGAGTGTATATGAAAGGAGTGGAATCCTTCAGGTCTTCAGTACAGAGCAGACACTAAAATATTTATGAAAGAAAAGATAATTGGTACCTGTGGTTGGGGGTGGTAGAAGCACCTAACTGGGGCAGTCTGAAAGAACAAGGTGGTCACAAAATGCTTTCTAAAACACATTTTAAGGGACCATGCTATTATAAAGCAACTGTGGCAATTTAAGGGGATGGTGACATGATAGTATGCAAATCTATGCATGCTAGCATAGATTTAAATATGCTACTCAGTTCAATCCTTCTGAATAAAGAATATATTAGAAAGGCAACATGCCTTGGAAGCTAGAGATAGTATATCCCTCTGGAGAGATCTGAAAATTTAAATTTCTTCTCTTATCCTCCCCTAATACATTTGACTGTATTCCTGGATAATAAATCTGTAGACACCATCCTTTCTCCCTGGAAGAGAATTACTGAATGAATAAGATCTTTTACTCTAGATAAAGGGATAGGTAGATGTGCCAGTTATGTGACTCTTCAGACAAGAAATTCAAAATACTTGTCCTGAAAAACTCAATGAATTTCAAGATAAGACAGAGAAGGAATGCAGAAGCCTACCAGAGACAAAGAGATTGAAATAATAAAATAAAAATCAAGCAGAAATTCCAGAGCTGAAGAATTTAATTGACAAACTGATAAATGCATCAGAGTCTCTAAATAGCAGAATTGACCAACCAGAATAAAGAATTAGTGAGCTTGAAGACAGACTACTTGAAAATACACAGTCAGAAGAGAAAAAAGTAAAATGAATAAAATAAAATGAAGCATGCATACATCTAGTAAATACTCTCAAAGGGCAAATCTAAGATTTATTGCCCATAAAAAGGAGATAGAGACAGGGGAGGAAAGTTTTTTCAGAGAAATAATAGAGAACTTTTGAAGCCTAGAGAAATATATAAATATTCAGGTACAAGAAGGCCCTAGAATACCAAACAGATTTAATCCAAACAAGACTATCTAAGGCATCTATTAATATAATCAAGCTTTAAAATGTCCCAGATAAAGAAAAGGTCCCAAGGTAAGACAGATGAAAGATAAAAAATATATTATATAAAGGAGCTACAATATGCCTGGCAACAGACTTCTCAGTAGAAACCTTACAAGCTAGGATAGAGTGGTGTGACATATTCAAAGTGCTGAAGGAAAAAGATCCTTAACCCTAGAATATTATATCCTTCAAACATGAAGGAGAAATAAAGACTTTTCCAAAAAAACAAAAACTTAGAGATTTTATCAACACCAGACCTGTCGTACAAGAAATGCTAAAAGGAGTTCTTCAACCTGAAAGAAAAGGACATTAATGAACAATAATAAATAAGCTTAAGATATGGAACCTACTGGTAATAATAGGGACACAAATATAGAATACTCTATCGCTGTAATTGTATAATTATAGTGTATAAACCACTTATATCTTGAGTAGGAAGGCTAAAAGATAAAGATATAAAAATAATTACATCTTTTTAAGAGCAGTATAAAAAGATATGGATGGAAACAAAGAAAAGTTAAAAAGTGGAGGGGGATGGAGTTAAAGTGTAGAATTTCTGTTAGATTTCTCTTGGTGTATTTGGTTAGTGATTTGTAAGTAGAGTTGTCATATGTTTAAAATATTAATGATTTGTTATAACATCATTTTTACAAGCTTCATGGTAACTTGAAATCAGAAATCCTACAACAGATACACAAAAATTTAAAAGAAAGAAAAGAAAAACACATTCCCTAAGAAAATCACCTTTAACAAAGGAAGAAAGGTTGGAAGAAAAAAGAAAGGACCACAAATAACCAGAAATCAAATAACAACATAACAGTAGTAAGTCCTTACCTATCAATAATAACACTGAATGTAAATTAACTAAACTCTCCAATCAAAAGACACAGAGTGGCTGAATGTACTAAAAATAAATAAGAGCCAACTATATATTGTCAGCAAGAAACCCACTTCACTTATAAAGACACACATAGACTGAATATAAAAGAATGGAAAAAGGTGTTCCATGCAAATGGAAACCAAAGAAGTACAGGATTAGCTATACTACTTTCAGATAAAATATCTTTTGAGACAAAATTATAAAAAGAGATCAAGAAAGTCATTATATAATGATAAAGAAGTAAATTCAGCAAGAGGATATAACAACTCTAAATACATATGCACCCAACACTGGAACATCCAAATATATAAAGCAAATATTATCAGAACTAAAGAGAGAGATAGATCCTAATACAATAACCACTGGAGATCTCAACATTTCCACTTTCAGCATTGGACAAATCATCCACACAGAAAACAAAGAGACATTGGACTTAATCTACTCTATAGAATAAATGGACCTCATAGATATTTACAGAATGTCTCATCCAACAATGGCAGAATACACATTATTCTTCTCAGCTCATAGATCATTCTTAAGTATAAACCATGTATTAACCACAAAACAAGTCTTAAAAAATTCAAGAAAATTAAAATCATACGAAGTATTTTCTCTGACCACAATGAAATAAAATAAATAAAACTAGAAATAAAACTAGAAATCAATAAGGGGAATATTGGAAACTGTACATATACATGAAAATTAAACAATATGTTCCTGAACAACCAGTAGTTCAATGAAGTGTCTAAAGAAGAAACTTTAGAAATTTCTTGAATACAATGAATACTGTTTGGGTGATGGACACACCTATAACTGGGACTCAAGTATTACAATAGTGACCCATGGAACCTAAAACACTTGTAGCCCCTTAATATTTTGAAATAAAAAAATAAAATAAATTAAAAATAAGAAATGAAAATGAAAATACAAATATAAAATCTTATGGGCTACAGCAGAAGCAGTAATAGGAGCAAAGTTCATAACAATAATTGCCTACTTCCAAAAAGTAGAAAGCTTCAAATAAATAACATAATGGTGCATCTTAAAGAACTATAAAAAAAAAGCAAACAAAACCCAAAATTAGTAGTAGAAAATAACAAAGATCAGAGCAGAAATAAATGAAATTGAAATAACAACAACAAAAAAATACAACAGATCAAAAAAAATGAAAAGTTGGTTTTTCAAAAGATAAAAAAAAATTGACACATCTTTAGCCAGACTAAGAAAAAAAAGAGAGAGAAGAGCCAAATAAGTACAATCAGACAGGAAAAAGAAAACATTACAATTAATACTACAGAAATCCAAAGGATCATTAGAGACTACCATAAGCAACTATATTCCAATAAATCAGAAAACATAGAAGAAATAGATACATTTCTAGACACATATAAACTACAAAGATTGAACCAGGAGGAAATCCAAATCCTGAATAAACCAATAGTATGTAATGAGATAGGAGCTGTAATAAAAAAACTCCCATAAAAGAAAAGCCTAGGTCCTGATGGCTTTACTGCTAAATTTTAATTTTAATTTAAAGATATAATACCAATCCTACTTAAACTATTTCAAAAAATTGAGAAGGAGGGAATATTCCCAAACTCATTCTATGAGTCCTATATAACCCTGATACCCAAACCAAAGACACAACAAAAAAAAAGAAAACTATAGGCCAATATCTCTGATGAACATTGGTGCAAAAATTTTCAGCAAAATGCTAGCAAACTGAATTTAACAACACATTAAAAGATTATTCATCATGATCAAGTGGGATTCAACACAGAGATGCAAGGATGGTTCAACTTAAGCAAATCAATCAATGTGATACATCACATCAATAGAAAAATGGACAAAAAACATATGTTCATTTAAATTGATGTTGAGAAAGCATTCAATAAAATTCAATAACCCTTCATGATAAAAACTCTCAAAAAACTGAGTATAGAAGGAACTTATCTCAATGTGATAAAAGCTATATGTGACAGACCCACAGCTAGTATCACACAAATAGGGAAAAACTAAAAGCCTTTCCTCTAAGATCGGGAACAAAACAGGGAGACCACTTTCAACACTCTTACTCAAAATAGTCCTGGAAGTTCTAGCTTTAACAATCAGACAGAGGAAGAAATAAAGGGCATCCAAATTAGAAAGGAAGAAGTTAAATTATCCTGGTTTGCAGATGATATGATCTTCTATCTAGAGAAATTTAAAGACTCCACCCCAAAACTATTAGAACTGATAAACAAATTCAGTGAAATTGCAGGATACAAAATTAACACACAAAAATCAGTAGCATGTCTATATGACAATAGTAAACAATCTGAAAAAAGAAACCAAAAAAGTAATCCCATTTACAATAGCTACAAATATAAAATAAAATAAAATACATAGGAATAAACTTAGCCAAAGTAGTGAAAGTTCTCAATAATGAAAATTATAAAACATTGAGGAAAGAAATTGAAAAGGACACACACACACACAAATGGAAAGATACTCCATGTTCATGGATTGGAAGAATCGATATTGTTAAAATGTCCACACTATCCAAAGCAATCTACAGATTCAATACAATCTGCATCAAAATACCAATGGCATTATTTACAGAAATAGAGAAAAACAATCTTAAAATTTGTATGGAACCACAAAATATCCAGAATAGCCAAAGACCTCCTGAGCAAAAAGAACAAAACTGGGAGAATCACATTACCTGAATTCAAGTTATACTACAGAGCTATAGTAACCAAAAGAGCACAGCACTGGCACAAAAACAGACACACAGGGAAATCGAACAAAATATAGAACCCAGAAATGAATCCACACATCTATAGTGAACTTATCTTTGACAAAGTTGCCAAGTACATGCAGTGGGAAAAGGAAGGCCCTCCAATAAATGGTGCTGGGAAAATTGGATATTCATATGCAGAAGAATGATACTAGACCCTTGTCTCTCACCATATACAAAAATTAAATCAAAATGGATTAAAGACTTAAATCTAAGACCTGAAACTATAAAATTACTAAAAGAAAACATTGGGGTAACACTTCAAGACATTGATCTAGGCAAGGACTTCTTGAGTAATAACCTGAAAGCACAGGCAACCAAAGTAAAATTGGACAAATGAGATCACATGAAGCTAAAGGGCTTCTGTACAGCAAAGAGAACAATCAACAAAGTGACGAGACAATCTATAGAATGGGTGAAAATATTTACAAACTTCCCATCTAAGAAGGGATCAATATCTAGAATATATAAAGAGTTCCAACAACTCAAATCAAATCAAATAAGCTGATTAAAAAATGGGTAAAGGATATGAATAGACATTTATCAAAAGAAGTCATACAAATAGCCAACAGGTACATGAAAAATGCTCAACATCATTAGTCATCAGAGAAATGCAAATCAAAATGATAATGAGATGTCAGTTAAAATATCTTTTATCAAAAAGACAGGCAATAAGGAATGCTGGTGAGGATGTGGAGAAATGGAATCCTAGTACACAATTGGTGGGACTGTAAATTAGTATGACCACTATGGAGAACAGTATGAAAGTTTCCCAAAACTTAATGATAGAACTACCATATGATTGAACAATTCCATGCCTGGGTATATATCCAAAGGAGAGGAATTCAGTATGTTGAAAGTATTTCTGCACTCCCATCTTTATTGCAACACTATTCACAACAGCCAAAATTTGAAATCAACTTAAGTGTCCATCAAGGGATAAATGGATAAAAAAATTGTGCTACATATACAGCATGAAATATTGTACAGCCACAAAATGAATGAAATCCTGCCATTTACAACAACATGGGTCATACTGGAGAACGTGTGTTAAGTGAAATAAGGCAAACATAGAAAGACAAATCTCTCACGTTCTCACTCACATATGGGAGCTAAATATTGAAAACAATTGATCTCATGGAAACAGGGAGCAGAATGATGGTTACTAGAGAATGGGAATGGTAGCAGGGAGGGAGGGATAAAGTGAGGATGGTTAATGGGTATAAAAATATAATTAGATAATTAGATATAGGGAATGATATTTAATAGCGCAACAGTTTCTATAATCAAAAATAAGTTAGTGTTTACTAACTAAAACAGTGGAGTTGGAATGTCCCCAAAAAAAGAAATGATAAATGACTGAGGTGAAGGATACCCAATTATCTTGATTTAATTAATTCATATTGCACGCCTGTATCAAAACATCGCATGTACCCCATAAAGATATACAACCAATATGTATCCATAATAATTACAAATAAAAATGAGTTATAGTTTAGTAGCAAAGAATTAAGGTTTTGGCTCTTAGTTCACTATTCACAATGTGAATGTCATTTCCAAAAAGAAAATTATATCCAATATTGAAATATTAACAGCATGATTAGAAAAAAGAAAGAAGCCACGTTTTTTCAACCACACCAGAAGCTTCAATTTCTGTCCTAAACACCCCAGGTTAGAAAGGACTGAAGTTCACTGGAGTTTGATGGAGAAATTCAAAATAGTCTAACACATTCATATATGTAATACTCAGTCTATACTCTTTTCATGTTTAGTACTATTTTAAGCACTTTGCAATTAATAACGACCCTGACATTAATTCTGTTTTACAGAGGATTGAAACAAGGCACAGATGAAGTAACATAACTAGCCTTACACAACACAGTTAATATGTAACAGAATGTCCAAATTCCAATGAAAGCAAAAAAGCTCCAGAGTCTGTGCTCTTAATCAATCCATTTTGCCAGAGGGGTGTTTCTTGTTCTACTTGAAAATAAATAAAAAAAAAATTGCTACTTGTTCTTGACTTTCAAACAGTAGACATTGACTTGTAGAAGAAAGTCTACGTTTGTTCAGTATGTCACAATATGTCACAAATGAAAGACCATGTGTGAAAACATATTTTGGCTTAGAACGTAATTAAATTTTCTAAGTCAGAATAATCATAAATGAAGTTGTATAGAATATAGTGATTTCCCTATCACAGCAGCTGTCATGCTCACCCTGAATTATTAATATCAGTGATTCTACATATAAAGTTAGCATGGTTGCTGATATTAACATAAATTCTTCTCCATAAAGAATAAATATCTTGCTATTCAAGGTTAAGATACAGACTCCCTCTCACCTTTATTTTATTCCCCTTATACCCATATTATAAAGTAAACTTCTGGTTGGTTCTATGTTCAGTATGTTTGTGTTTATTGATTCACTCTTCCATTTTCCATGAAGGTTAATTTTGTCATTCTCCGAGAAAAAAATTCATTCAATGACTGTTTTCCTAGAAAGCTTAGCCCTGTATTTGGCATATAGGCCTTGCTTAAAAGCCTTTTCTGTTTCTTTTTTTCTTTCTTTCTGTCTTTTCTCTTTTCTTTTTTTCCCTTTCTTTCTTTCTTTCCTTCCCCCTCTTCCTTCCTTCCTTCCTTCCTTCCTTCCTTTCTTCCTTCCTTCCTTTCTTCCTTCCTCCCTCCCTCCCTCCCTCTCTCCCTCTCTCCCTCTCTCCCTCTCTCCCTCTCTCTTTCTCTCTTTCTTTCTTTTTTTTCTTTCTTTCTCTGTAACTAGAGAGCACTGCTCTGAATGTCTTTTCAAGCTTTGGTAACAGTGTTCCAAGGCACAGAAATTTTCTGCAATAGTGAAGCCTGGAAAGGATCTATAGCTAAAATTTATCAATAAGACAGTCATTGGGCAAAGAACCAGTTAGATTTTTTATAGAGAGCTTTGTATACAGAAAATGGATTGGAAAGGAATGGAAAGATGCTAAAACACAGAGAACATCAAGTACATAAAGTTCAAATCTACATGCTATAGTTGAAATTTAAAAAAAAAAATAACTGACAATTACATTCCTTTTCTGAATATAGATTTTAAAAGGTACAAAGACATAAGTGACCTTTTAAAAGCAATTTGTAAAATTAACTGTGAATTAGCTCTTCTCTTCTCTGCCATGAGAAAGCTCCCTTGCCACACACAAAATTGCAGTGGCTAAAAAGGTTAAATAAAATTAGTAAAATGCTTCAGTTTGAATTTTTAATTACACCACACCCAAAATCTCAAGGCTGATCCATGTGCTATTCTTTCATCAACCTTTCTTTTACATCACATTCAACTGTTCTTTATAATAACTGAATTCTACAGCCACCTTTTGAAATGCTCTGAAATTTTTCAACTAAACTGTGTAGGCAGGGCCCATGTTACACAAAAGAAAACTCATAAAACACTGATCATTTGAGAATCTCTGCTCAAAGAAAGCATAGAGACAGATCTCTCATTAGACTATATATTTTTCTTTTTTAAAGAAAAAAGCAATTTTTAAAAATTGTATTTCTTATTTTAATCAGAAAAATTAAAGTTAAATAACAGTAAAGGCTTTTATCAACCAGAAAAAATTTGCATAGTATCCTTTATGACATGTAGTCAACACCCATTTTCTGATCTCCAGAATTCTAAAGAAATGGTTTAGCTCATTTTCTGGTTATCAGACTGTGTAAGATAATAAATTTGAGTTAGGGTACCAAACGTGTGACAATTTGTTAAAGCAACAATAGTAAACAAATACACTATATATTACATTTTACCATAATGATTCTACATGTAGATTTATTTTTATTTTATTTAATGTTCACATTTTTATTCAACACTACAACATGCTCTGGTATTATTTCTAATAATGCTTGTTGCACTCTCACAATTTATGCTGCATGCCATATAAACCTTCTTTCATTTTGTTTCATGGATTTTCTTCTTTTGGCTGCATTTTCTTTTTTATGGTTGAATTCCATATTATTTTTTAGTTAGTTAATTTTCTACTGGGCTGTGTCTAGGTTTTACTTTAATTGTTGGGAATACATTTTTCTTTATTTCAGGTATAAATATAAATGTATATATATATATTATGTAAATGAATGACAATTATCATATTATACAATAGATATTCCTGATCCCTTTAAGGCAGCTTTGTTATATGTTATTTTACTTTGCCTTTTTATTTGCCTTCCAACCCTCTCTGACTTTATTTCAACTATGGCTGCCTGTGTTCTTTCCCTACTCTAAAGCCCTAGTAACTCAATAACAATCTGTATCCTTTTATATTTATCTCATATTAATATTATCACATACAAACAGAAACACAATCTTACAAGGCATATAGCCTTCCTATCAGTATTTTATATAATTTTTTGTATTCTGCATCTTGCCATTCATCAATTCCCATAATTCTGACTATTTTTCTTTTTCAGTGGTTAATGGTTGCCTTCATCTGGTAACTCAAATACTCAATCCAGAACTGTTACTAGCTTCTGAGTGCAAGTTTTGCCAAGTTCTTGGTGTTCATCAGGAAAAGAATTTAAGAAGTTAAGAAAGTAACAACTTTTATTGAAAGTGAAAGTACACTCTCAAGGAGGAGAGCAAACAGACTTGAAAGTGAGCAACTATATTGAGAGGAAGTGGTTTTATATCTTCTGTAATCTTATTAATTGAGGGGAGGAATATTTAAAATCAAGGGTTTGGTTTTTACTAAGAATTTCGGTAGTAATTCCTAGAATTGGGTTCCCTCCAATTTTCATATTTTATAAGGTTGTTTCGGAACTGTCAGGGTGATTTTAAGGGTGGAGAAATTTTAAAACTACAATGTAAATGATATTGTAATTAGCCAAAATTCACGTAAGATAACAGAGACAGATGGCAAGACGGTCAAAGCAGGTTCTTGTGTGCAGTTAACAGGCCCTCTAGTTAACTTCCGCTTGAGAGTTGTTTTTTAACTCCTGCACCTGATCTTCAAGCCTCTGCATCAATTCTCAGTCCAGTCCTCTAGTCTCCTACTCTAACAGAACTAGTGTGGATCTCATGGCAGTTTGGATCCCTTGCCTTATACTAATACTTAAGATTCACTCTCTGTGGTCAAGGAATAATTTACCTTGTTTCCTGGTTATGAGATTGTGTGGTATTCTTACAAAAACATAAAATCCCAGAATGCTATAATATTATACCTATGTAACAGTTGGCAGTAGTATTTTTTTCAGCTCCTTTTTTCAGCTGAGCCTCCATATCAGGCTTCAACTTCAATCAGGGATTCTAACTCTAGTCCACCATTTCAAAGGGATCACTTTTATATATTCTGACCTTGTAGTATTAAGCTGCCACCTGCCACTGCCTGACCCTGGATCCAGAGTGTCTGTATGTGAAGAGACAGTCTTGTTACTCCCTCAAAATTTTCTTCCATTTTTCTGTCTTTGGGGATATACATCATCTTCAAGTTGGCCTCATTCTTTTGGTTGGTGATGGTGCTGTTTCCTTTATTATATTTTATTTATCATTATATTATGTTTAAAGCAGAGACTGTGCATCAAAGGTTAAACTTTTTAGTGATGTGACTAAGGACTTCTATGCCTTTTATGTTAGTTACTTTTTTTCTTTTTTGTAGTTACTAAATCTTCTCTTTAGCCTCCTGGTTCTGCAATTTTATAGTTATATATGTCATGGCATTAATTTTGTTATTCATTGCACAGGTTGTTTTGTGCACTCTTCTAATCTTAAGGTGTATTTACTACATTTGAAGTAACACAGTTATTCTAAATATTTCTTGATTTTCTTCCCATCATTTCATTTTTTTTTTTCCTTTTCCTGGAACTTCTGTTACTCAAAATTTGAATCTCTTTTATTGATACACAATTTACAAACGTGTTGTTTTTTCTCCTTTTATTTCCCCATTTTAAAATTTATTTTATATATTCTAGATGATTTCCTTGACTTTTTCTTTAAAATTTTGTATTACATTTTCCTAGTTGGTGGTCACATTTTATGAGCTCAATTGTATAATATGAATACTGTTTTTGAAATATCCTCTTCTTGTTTCATATTCAAAATTTTCTCTTATTTTTAATTGTATTCATATTTTTAAAACATTTAGAGAAGTTCCTGCCACACAATAAGCAACATATAAGTGTTTGTCAAATAATAAATAAAAAATACATAAATAAAAATGTTAATAAAAATGTTATTTGTTTTAGTTTTAAACAAGTATATATTTATATATGTTATATATTATATAATACATATATTATTATATATTCATTATACATAAATATATTTTATATATAATAATATAATATATACAACATATATTATTATATATAATATATTATTATATATAATATAATATATAATATTATATTATCTCCCCTTATCTGTAGTTTTACATTCCAAAGTTTCAGCTACCTGTGCTTCAATACAAGACATTTTGGCACAGAGAGAGAGAGACCGCATTCACATAACTTTCATTACGGTGTATTCTTATCTATCTATTAAGTTCTATCTTATCATTAGTTATTTTTAATTGTCCACTATGACTAATTTATAAATTAAATTCTATTGTAGGTTTGTATATATAGGAAAAAACATAGTATCAATAGGATTTGGTACTGTCTCTAATGTTAAGCATCTACTGGGGTTCTTGGAAAGTATCTCACATGTATAAGGGGGGACTACTGTACATTTTTTTAATATGCTGTGCTCATATTCTTTTCTTTTTTCTTTTTTTCTCCCTTTTTTTATTTCTCTTTTCCTAAGAAGAATGACATTCTTTTGCTTCAGTATCTTTAGGGGAAGAGAAATGTTTATAATTTTCTGGAGATAAAGAATGGTTATTACCCCTGCCTCCTCTGGATGGTACTGGTGGCTACATAATGCGTTTTTCGTACATGGCCTTTGAAGGAATACTTTGACTTTTCATCCCAAGTGCCACCATCTTTTTCTATGCCTGGTACAGAAAAGCCTTTCCACTGCATGAGTTTTTTCATGCCTCTGCAGGCTATATGGGCCTGATGGTCTTCAGCACATAGATTTTCTGGTCAGTTACTATTCTTTCATTAACATTCCACTTTCAGAAAGTTATTAATATTTTCTTTCAACTTTATTTCTTCTTCATTTTCTTTGTTCTTGTAGGTTTATGCTATTTATTCCTTTACTTACATTTTAATATTCTATACAAGAAAGAAGAGCTTAAATTTATGTACAATTTGTCAAAATTTTAGATGCATACTGTTGGGTAAATAAAAATTATCCTTATACAGAATTAAAAGAGCTTTTGAGGGGCCAGGTGAATATGAAACTATTGAATTGTAGAGAAAACATTTTTGTATTTCTATAGCTGAGCAGAAATATCTGAGTAAATATTACTGAAATTTAGGACCTGGACTAAAAGAGCAAGTAGAAATTAATTTACAACTCCATGTATAACTAATGAGAAAACTCCAGAGAGATTCACATACCTCCAAAAGTACACGAACACACACACACAGAAACACACACACACATACACATACATACAGGTACTAATCACTGTATTTTTTATTATGTATTCAAGTTTCCTTATTTGTGAAAATAAATAATATTTTTTTTTCTTCAAAATAAGAAATGAGGCCTATATTTATAGAGGAAGCAACTTTAGGATTCATTTTGAAATTATGGAGGAGTACAGAGATATATTAGGGGTTGTAGATTTCTAATATATTTTAAATTACCAATATGCTTCTGTCATTGTCATTGAGTTTTGCTATCTGCTGAAATTTTAAAAGCAAGTTTAATTACAGATTTAGGGTGACCAATAAATTTAACCCTAATACTAAATCCATTGGAATTGTTTTAATGTTTCTCATAGTACTTTGTACTTTCTACTCAGAGGCAGCTTTTCATATGACACTAGGGGCCATTTAATTTATCTGTGCTTAGAAAGAACACCATGTGTTTTAATTTAATGAACTTGTAACAATTTCCATAGCATAAGGTATGACACTGCAATCATTATTCAGACCTTATGAAATTCAAACATTTATTCTGAGTCTGCCTATATATTTGTAGTTCTATATTTGTATTTGCATTCTCTGCGTTCATTATCTCCAGAAATAACATCATAACATGTATGAATATTGTTTTTTGTCACTTTTCAGGAAAATCTTACAACTGACTCAATGTTTGTGTATGATTCTCACCATCTTGTAGAACTAATGAAAAATTCAATCTTCATTATCATTTCTTCTTCCTTCCAGAGTCATTTGAAGATCCTACACGGACACCCTGTCAAAGCACATATTGACTACACTGGTCATCAGATAGTTTTGGTTAACATGAGAATACTTAATTTTCTAGTCTTGATATTAAGTGGTTTTTCTGCCTCTCGTGCCAAACTTGGACCCAGGAAACATTGGCAAGACCAGGCACTTTAATATTTAGGGTCTGGCCATCCTGGGGTACCAGTCAGAAAGTTGCTCTGAGGTCTTCCCACCTCCCCAAAGAGACAATTCTGAATAGTTAGCAGCTTCCCATTCTTTAAGAATCTCTATCAAATTTCGGAAATTTCCCCCCCATTCCTACTCCTCTGAAAAGCACTCCCTGTTTTGCCTTTACTGTTCAGAGTTCCAGCATATTTAGTTTAGTCAATTTAGGATTGTGAAAATCACAAGAACTGTTTACTTGAGCCAATTTTTAATAGTAGGACAACAAAAATACCCCAGACAAACACAAAGTTATGGCTAACTTATCAGAAGAGAGATTCTAAATTATTCAATACAAATTAATATCTAAATAAACTGCCTTGTCTCATTTACATTCATCAAATTAGTCCTTATCATTCCGTGCATAACTTATTTATTTTACAGAGCTCTCATTGAGCAAAATCACAGCATTGTCTAATAGGAAAGCTCAAACCTTTAATGTTTTCAGACAGAAAAAGAGTTTCTTTTGTTTTTTCCTGTTAAGGTTTGTTATTGTTTTTTATGTTTGACACGTAAAAGGGATGATATTTCATGCTCAGGTGTATTGTATATCTCTGGCAAATACCTTGTACACTTATTGTACTGTTTCCAGGAACACTGAGGGAATTCGGAAACTTCTCTGCTCATCTCTAATCCAATTCTCTTTCATTGTTTCCTATACTTTAACTTCACGAACCAGACTTTTTAAACAAATGGCATCTATTCCTTTAAAAGGAGACTCCTATAATTCCATTTGAAAGCTATAGGTTCCTGTAATATATTTTGTTCATCATTTAATTTGTTCTCATTCTTTAATCAATTTATATAATAAAATCATGCATATTTAAAGAAAATATCATTTAAAAATATTTTCTAGCATATTTAAAAATGCTATTAGAAGTAGCTAAAGAGTATTTAGAATCATCTTTTAGATTTACTTCTATTGTTTATCAGTTATAAGATAACTTCAATTATGTTTCTTTTTTTTTTGTGGTTTCTTTGTGTTGATGATTCATTTTTTCTTGTATATCATTCAGTTTTCTTGCAATCCATGTTTGAAATTCTTCTTCTGTCATTTTAGTGTTCTGAGTTTGGTTAATGTCCATTGCTGGGGACCTGTGGTTCCTCTTTGGGGGTGTGCTTTCTATTTGAGTCTCCATACTTCCAGAGTTCTTTCGCTGGTTCCTTCCCATCTGGATCAGTTGTTCCTTCTTGCCTTTAAATTTTTGTTTGGATAATGACACTCCCCGTTTAGTCTCTGAGCCAGTAGGTGGTGTTTGTGGGTGAGATTCGACCACACCCTTTATGACAAATCAGTAGATGCAGTAAAAGGGTGTGCAGGATGACCTCCCTGTCAATAGGTGGCACTTGCAGGGAGGAGCGAGCTATGGTGCTGGTTTTGGGTCCTGTAGCTGGCTCTTATTCTTCTAGAGAGGCCCTCTTGTGCCTCGG
>CAUYSK010099886.1:0-17917 GCA_963575035.1 Avahi laniger
CAACATAAGCCCTAAGTGAGTGTGTGTGTAGCCTGTGAGTCAAATGTGAGGCAAAGAAGTTGTATTAGAAAGAAAAGAGACCAAACAGGGAAGGCTCTGGGGGTGCTGGAGGCCTGGCATCCAGACTCTGGAGTAGGAAGAGTTCTTTCTCCAAAAATACACTTTAAAAAGATGGAGAAAGTACAGATACAGCCTCCTCTGGCAAAGCCAGGAACCAATTAACTGTAGTAGCCACAGTGACTTGTTGAGAAAGTGGAGGGCTGTAAACCTAAAGGGGGCTTTTTTTCTATTATGAAAATCCCAATGCTTGACTGGGAAATAGGTACTCATTTTTAAAATATTAGATAAACCGCAGGTTAAAGCCGATGCATGTTGCAGCTAGGTTTGTCTTTTCAGTTAGTAGTTATAATAGCTACAGTTTAGTGATACCTACTTTATGATGCACACTGAACTGGGTATTTTACATTAACTATCTTCTTTTAACACATTAACTGCTATGAGACTTGCATTTAGCTCACTCTAGTTTAACCCTGGAGCCGCGTGAAGCATGTGTAGAATCTTAACTAGTTGATTTTCTTATTGTTACAATTAATAATTGACAATTTAATTCTAAAAACGTGTATTAAATAGAAGTTGATACATTTCATTTTTCTATTTATATTTCTCTTTAAATTACACTCAAAGTTTTTATTCTATTTTCATACTAAAACACTGTGGCCCCAAGGAAAAGTTTCTGGGTTTTTTGTGTGGCAGTCAGTGTGTTAAATCCACAAAACAATTTTTAAAGGTTGTTTTCATTACCCTTATAAGGTTAAGTAACTTACTTAAAGACACAGAACAGCTACTAATTAGGATTAGACTGGAACACAAATGTGAAATACAGACCAGAAATTGGGCAATTACAATACAGGGAAAGACCAGAATGCTACAGGTGCACGCAGCAGAGACCCCTAATTTGAATTGTTGAGAAGGCTTTTTAGATATAAGTGACACCTAAGATCTGAATTGAGGAACTGGTTAATTAGTGGGCAGGGAATGGTCCAGGCGAAGAAACAACATCTTCTTAGAGTTGACATTCAAGGAGGTGAAAGTCCAACATAGCTAGAACATCAAAAGAAAAGAAAGAGGGAATGTTGAGAGATAAGGCAGTGGTCAGGACCACCCAACTTCCTCTATATTCTTCTCCATCCGTTATATTCATTAGATAAATTTCCTCAATGAAGATTTTAATGTGACGAAGAAAAATGGTTAGCATTGTAGGATTCCTTATATCCACTACACCAGAAGAAGAAAAAAACTTTTTCTGGTTTGTACATAAGAATGTAAGAGATAGCCATCTAGTGGTCTCTCTCGCATGTAACGAGGTTATTTGCAGAGATTCTGCTCTGTGCAGCCAAGGCTATGACAGTGTTTTAACAATTTTTGCTTTCCTAACCCAATAGTCATTTTAGATGACAATTTCAAAGGAACTGAAGTGCTCTACATTTGGTAATTCATTACAGCTTTTAGATTTTTACTTACAAACCTAAATGACTATGCATAGTTCTGATCCTGTGTTCTTCCATCAAGATTAACCTAAACATATGAATTCAAATTTTTAAATTATGGTTCTTTCCTCTCCCTGAAGTACTTTTGTATTTTATTTTCTAGATAAAATATTTCATTGTGCAAGCATATTGAACTATATTTAGTGTTATGGGGCAGGGGAATTTTGCAGTAATGTACTGTATTAATTTTTCTTCTGTGAGACAGAACACCATTGTGACATAACAGATTTGGTTGAGTTATAATTTGCTTTGTTCATTTTACTGAAATTGGCCTCATCACATGGTAATTATTTTCTGACTGAAGATTTCACCTGGGATAAAGCTGATGTCATGGGCAAGAATTGAAAACCTACTTTGAATCATTAAAACAAGACTATTTGTAAACATGACAGGATCTCTTAGCATCGTTTTGGAAAGACTTCATATCCCCTGGCGCCAGTTTCTTAATAATATATTCTTTAGTGGAATGTGTCATGGCTAAACCGGTTACCATTTTCATCTCCTAATGGTCATGAGAAAAGATTTTTAAAAATGTTATCTAATGGTGCAGTAAATGTAATTAAAACTTAGGCAGTGGGACTCCATAGTCATTAAGTAATTTCTTCATTAGCAGCACATAGAATAGAGTAAGGAAAAGGAAAAACTGGGAGTTGTCTTTAAGTTTGGCTTGGAAAAGCAGATTTGTGTTTCCATTTAGAGTTTGTGTGTGTGTGTGTGTGTGTGTATTTACCGCTTACACAGTTGCTATGAATGTATTTGAAGCCATAGATATAAATGATGAGGATTAAAATGATTCATGAACTTTCACATTTTGTATATGTGATAATTTTTTATAAATGATTTGCTTTCATGGAATTAGATTACCATATCCAAGTTGGCGCCTTAATATAGGAAGGCATAGAATACATTTTAATTAGGAATCATTCTGATGATATTAGTTTGTTAAATCTTCTCCTTTGTTTTGAACTGATTTAAAAGTATTCTTTGCTCATAAAATTATTTTTCTGGTATTTGTTCATTTGTTTAAAAGGAACAACTGGAGATATTTACAGTAGTACTGCTAACAAAGTAATAATAAAACTTTGGTTTTTCAATTGCCACATGAATATATATTTGTTAGATTTGTTGTGTTTTACAGGACCTCCTCAAAAAAAATGTATACTTAATTTCTTGTGGCTTATACTTCAACAGGTTTTTAAAGACAACTGCAAAGAGTTTGCTTGCGAAAATATCTGTTATCTAATATAGTTGTTGATGATTTTTTTTAATTTTAGAAATGTGATGAGCTCTTAACTTCTGTATCAGTTTTACTATACTGTGAAAATCATTTATTGAAATGTGCCATGCAATTACATAAACATTATTTATTTTTTTCTACTACTATGTCAATAGAAGTTATATTGTGTTGTGAAAATCACAGAAAGAAGTAGGTGGTATGTAAAATGAAATATGAAGGTATATTATCTTTTCACTGTTCAGGGAATTCATTTTTTTTCTCTTAAGCTTGAAAATTGGAGGCCAACCTTCTCTCTCACTTACAATGAGAAACCAAGAGATAATATTTTTAAAGCATCAAATTTTATAAATTTTGCAATCTTATGAACCCTGCACCTCCTTATATCTTCTCTTTTTTCCACAGGTGATTTCTATTCACTACTTTCCAAGCTGCTAGGAGAAAGGGAAGATGTTGTTCATGTGCACAAATACAATCCTACAGAAAAGGCAGAATCAGAGCCAGACCTGGTAGCTGAGATTGCAAATGTAGTCCAAAAAAAGGATCTTGGTCGGTCTGATGCCAAAGAGGGTGCAGAACGTGAGGAGAGGGGCAATGGTATTCTTGTCAGAGACAGAATTCACAAATTCCACAGACTAGAATCTACTTTGAGGCCAGCAGAGAGCAGAGTTTTCTCATTACAGCAGCCCCTACCTGGTGAAGGCATCTGGGAACCAGAACACACAGGAGGTGCGTTTAGGGTTTTTTTTAAGGAATAAAGTGTGAAATGCTATAGTCCACATTAGCAAAATCTGAAGGGAATAAGTGTTAACAGGTATAAAAAGCTCATCGATGAAAGGGACTTATCATTAGAAAAAACATTACTCAGATTTGGGTTATCAGATATCACCTTTGTTTAAGGAGTTTATTTCTTTTTATTTTGGTCCAATACTACATAAATTCTGTGTCTATTTGGATCATTTTGGGAAGAGTAGAGTTTGAAATTCAGGATAGCAAATTATTACCAAATCAACATTTTCCATTTCATTCAATGGAAAGAAATTGAAAATTCAAAACCTGATGTGTAAAGACCCAGTGTATGAAATGCTCTTACAGTATTTTCTTTTAAGGTAATTCACTTCCTTTCAAAGAACTCTTATATTTTTCAACATGCTTATCCAATTAACTTGTAAAATATAACCATTTTTCTGACTTTGATTTCTTAAGTTCCATTATCGATTACTGTCTTAATTGGAAAGTTGAGTATTTCTGAAGGGACCGCCAGTAAGTCAATAACTGTCAGATTTATCTTTATTTCTAGCCAGAATTGGCTTCCTTAATTAGAGGACAATACCTTATTCCCTTCAGGTTTCTGTACTGCAAGCTATGGATGCCTCATCTTTGTCTTTAATTGTGTTGTGGCCTCTGTGATATTGATTGTGTTTCGTGTTACTTGCTGATGTGGAAAGCCAGATAATACAGCATGTGGAGATAATCTCCAAAAAAGTAACGGATATGCGTGCATGGCAGCTGTCCATGCGTGGGCTGGAATGGCACAGGCTGCCAGCTTGATGTTTTCAAATTCAGCATTGCAGGAAGCCATAAATTATTCAACACCCAGCTGATTTTTATTTATAATTGAAAAAAATTAGCATGCAGCGCCTTTTGCTCACATGGAAGTTTCAAGCATTATCCATTGGGACTGGCCTAATGGTCTCTCTGAGATGTTAACTGAAACCTAGATTTTTTAACTCTTTATATTTAAACCAGATCAGCCCTGCCTCCCACTCATTCTACGTTTATCTAATAAAACTGAGTTTCTCAAGAGGTGGTCTCTGAACCTTCTGGCCTCAGAATCACCTGGGGTCTAGAAAAATCTTGACCCTTGAATCCTATCAAAAAACAACTAAATTAGTATCTGAGTATGATACCTAGAAATCTGTGGTTTATCATTCCCTGTCCATTTCATAAACACACAGGAGTGCCTGTCTGACCTCTATATTAAGAACAGTGAATTGTAACCCAAACAACTTGGAAATATAAAAGGTTCAAGGGCCTCAGGTGAAAATAAAATTCTGTTCATGTGTGAAATGCTAGAGTTGCAGCATGCTTTATTCTGTGACTTGTCTTTGTTACCCTTGGATTTATTTATAGGCATCCTTAATGTCACTGTAACAGTCAGAGTTTGACTTAAGGCATTGTATTTCTGAAACCTACTTAGTTTTTCTATGAAAGTCATCCTTAAAATACCTGAATATATTTATTTGCCAAATATCCTCATACTTTCCAGGGTGGCCAAATGGCAGTGCTCAGGAGAACAAATGTTTCTCCAAGGTCTGGTTCAGGAAAATTTCCTTTCATCTTATCTGTATGTGAGTGAATGTCCCTGAAGTAAATAAAACAATGAGTCATAGAAACACATAGCATAAATCCTAATTATAGGAAGGAACTTTACATGTATTTTCTTTCTAAAATGACTTATTTTAATGTATTTTACTACTATAATTCTAAAACTTTTAAAAAATTAAGTGAAAAATAGTATTTATTTAGGTGAGCTATTTCTAAAAGGCTTTTCCTTAATTCTCTTTCACTGTTTACTGTAACACAATATAATATCTAACTTAAATAGTTACTGTTTAATCCCTTTGAGTAAGCCAGAGAAAGACCTATTCTCAGGAATCTTCCATTTTGCAAAAAAGAAAGTAGAAAATTATTAGCATATAATGCCCTAATAAAATATATTAGTAGTCCAATTCATGTATATTCCTCAGGGTATGGTCAAAGGAAATAAATCTGATGGATAATCTTCCATTGTTTATCTCATACCCTTTCTTTACTCCAGACAAAGCTGACAGTGGGCCCTAATGGTCTGAAGGAATTACCTTTCTCCCTAAGTACCCAATTTGCTACAGGGAATTGTATTAGCTACATAGAAGAAAGTAACTTTTTATATAAGATTACTACTAAAAGAAAAATGTAAGGCTGCTGTATTGCTTAATATTATAGCTTATACTCATTTGAGATATCTTTGAGAGCTATTAATAATTTTTAAATGAAGATACCAAAGCTGAGAGACATTAACCTATTTGAGTGAGATCACAGGGTCTGAATTTAAAACTTGGAGTTTATGATTTCCAGTGTACACCTTCTAGTTCCTTACATTTCAGTACAGTTGTGCTCAAAGAGGGGCTGATGGGCTTACACAGTTCAGATATACTTCCCTGGAGCTCTGGGTCCTCACTGCTTAAGGTTGGAGGCTTCAGCTCAGGACCCTGTTCTGAAATCCCCAATTCTTGGTGCCAACATAACCCAACATGGTGATGTTTCCAGCAGCAGTCCTTCAAATTTTGTCGATCAGTTCATATGTTGGCACTGCAATATGGCGATGGATCCCAGCCAGATGATTGGAGTGTTCAAAGATTAAATGGATGGATCAGATTAAAAATCTGAATGTAATTCTTTATGGTAGGCCCAGGAATACCCGAGGGTTCGAAAACAATACCATTTTGTGGACCTTTAGTTTGGTCAAGATTCACTTGGTTCCACACTCTGGCATTTGCCTTTAAAGTTGGGTTCTCCAGCTCATTATTGATTGGATATCAGTGGGCACCAAGCTGCATGAAGAGCACAATACAATGACGTCTTCCAGCTTTGCATGACTGAAAAAGTCTTACACTCCTCAGCACAAGATAATTACATACTTTGTCTTCATTGTGTCTCTAAGAGTACAAATATCTGCAAGCAGCATCTTTGTTTAGGTCTTCTCTTCATGACTTTTGGTGAGGTTCAGGGTTTATTCTGAAAACTCTCCTCCCAACAGTTGTGAAAACAGCATTAGCAACAGAGAAACTTCCTGAACATGTTCATCTAGAGTAGACCAGAGGTTTTCAAATTGTTTGAAAGGGGGATGCCTCAAGTGGGAAGTGGTAGTTACAGACACACAGACACACACACACACTACAGCTTCCCCCAGAGCAGTTCTGCATTTAGCTAAAATAAAATTTGGAAACCACTTCATGAAGGTGGTATAATGTAGAAGATGCCAGACCTTGGGGCCTGACTGCCTGGCTTTGAATTCCAGCTATGCCATTTTCTATGTGGTCTCTAGACAAGTTTTTTTGTTTGTTTGTTTGTTTAATTCTCTGAGATTTAGTTTTCTTATCTAAAAGATGAGGGTTATATAACAACAGTACAGTCTTCAAAGAGTAGAAGTGAGGATCAAATGAGCTTATACATGAAAAGCGCTTTGAACCGTCTCTGGCACACCGAAAGCATTTAATAAATGTTAGGATACATAACAACAATTATTATTATGGCTACCATTACTGTCATGTTGGATTGAGGTTTCAAAACATTAAATACCAAAGTATAAATATTAATTACCATCCTAAGCAGCACTTATGAGAGAAAGAATTTTCTTGCAGTGTGTAGGAAAGCTGCAAAATTTGGCACTCTAAGCTGATAAATTGAGAATGTGACTTGAGTACTGTTCTAGCATAATGAACATTTGTGGCTCTTCAAATCTCTGATAACTTACATTGATCTACCTTAATGTTTGTAGGTAATATGTGATGTAAGTGTGAAAATATTCAACTTGGTAAACTAAGGAGCAAATGCACTCCATTTTACACTTAACGAAATTTAATTTCTGTCATCAGTAGTTTAATATCTATATTGATACAGCATTAATAGAGTAGAAATGAAATCTTAGGTGGTTTTATTCTGGTTGCATTTTAGAAACTAGACTTATTGAACAATAAATAAAAAACTACAGATGGTTATTGTGGCTGGCAAATTTGATTGGACTACCATATTTGGTATATAGAAGCCTGATTCAACATATATTGCAGACCTCTGGATGTCAGAAAATACATCTGCATTTGACATTTCTGATCAGATAAAAAGGACTCAGAGAATCTTCCTTCTTATAATATATTTAGTTTTTTCTTCATTTCTACAGAAATTTTACTTAATTTCAGAGTCCATTCTTATCTTTCAGTAGTATGCTTACCTGTAGGTTCAAGTTTTACAGAATTCCCAGAGTATTAAGTCATTCAGTTGGCTGAATTTTCATCTCTGGAAGGGAGGAGAATAATAAAAACAAACACAGACATAGCATTTACTTTGACCCAGGTGGTATTTTAGATGCATTCTTTCATAAGAGAGGAAGAAACAGATGCATAGAATGGTTAAGTGCCATTCAGGGTGCCACAGCTCAAGGAACCAAGATGAAAGCCAGGCAGACTTGCTCCTGAGTCTTGGTTTTTAATCACTTTGTTACTCTGCATTTTGCAAAAAACTAAAATATCTAAATATACATATAGATGGGAAGATGAATTTTTCCAGTCATCCAGTTATCTCAGTCTACAGTTATAATAACGGTAGATGTTGTAGGTGTATTAGTAATGCTTTCTCAGTCAGTATCTAAATAGTTTGACCAACATGAAAATTCCATTTGCAATTAAAGAAATGTTTAAAAGAATTCTACTAATGCTTTTGAGCCCCTAGTTATATTTTAACTCTCTTTCTCACTTCATTCCCATTAAATGAAACGTTATAATTAATTCTTGTTTTCTTCATGACTTTTATATAAATATTTCTCCTGTAGTTTTAGTTAATTATAGTTACTGCTGGACACTTCTGATCAGTAACAATCCCTCACCAAAATAAAAAATCTTTTTCTCACTAGATGAAAATTTGCAAGTGCAGAAAAAGCAACCACATCTTATTTTTGTTGAAGTCCTCTAGTGATTTTATCAGGGTCTGTTTCCTTAATATTAAATGTGAACAGCCTTGTTACGCTAAAGTTAAATCATAGTTCCAGGGTCGAAATTGTATTTTTTCTCAACTTTATCTAGCTCTGTAAGTCCTTATATAACACAGATAAATTAATGTCCTTTTAAGTGCTTATTAATAATTTCATGTGAAGGCAGCATTGATCACTAGCATTCATCTTTTTTATGGAAAGGTGTAATTAATGCTTTCAGTGATTAATTGATGCAATTTTAATAATAATGTTTAATTTTATTCTAAAAATAGTAACTTCTTTTTCTAAATATATGACAGAATATGTGGCTGAGCATTTACCTTTATTATAATGAAAGCAAGGATTCTTTATAAAATAATATAATTTATTTACCATTAAAAGTGTTATATGTCACTTGGACAAAATACCATTTTAAAATCTCAAGGTATTTTTTTTTACCTTATTATATTTTAGAAATCACAATGAATTTGTAGCAAGGCTACCACTAGGATCAATAGCTGATATATACTCACTTTATTTTTTCTAAAAGTATTGTTTCTTCTAATATGTTCTCTGATCCACATTTTGAAAAAATAATCAATTTTGAAGTAATCATATCATTTGCCATCTGAATTTAGAGCACCTGACATTTGTAGTTGAGAATGCCTTGCCCAAGGTCATGTGTAAGAAATGTGTATTTAATTTTCAAGTTACAACTATTAACATAAGTCTATAGCGCTAGCTAGTCATGTGTTGAATCATTTCTTAAAGACTAAGAGGAATCTGAACTAGAATTTTTAACTTCTCAGTGATCGAAAATGTTAAGTTCAAAGTAGAACTCAAATATATTTTATCATACAGTTTTTTAAAATAAGGATTTGAAATTGTCCTTAATTGAATACTCATCCTTAAAATTGAGGCCTAAAGTCTAGCTCAGAGCTAAAGTTCCTTTCCTGTCAAATGAGAAAATGATCTGGAATGATTCCTCTACAGTTCTAGCATTCTGTAATTATCATGTCATGATGCGCAGGGATTAGAGGAACAATCAGTATTAATTCCATCTACAAACAACACTAATCCTAAATAGCTGCCTTGATTCTTGATCATTTCATCTTAAAGAGAATAGCCTTTAACTACCTAATAAAGGAAAATATAGTGATACTGGAAGCAAAAACATTAACTGAGCTAATACTCACAGAAGAAAACAGAAACTCAGTTTTCCTTTTAGTATCTTAGAATTTCTGGTTAACACAAAGACCCAGATCCTGAAGATTTTAAGGTTTTGGCTAAGTAATCTAAGTGCAAAGATATTTTTAAATAAAATTTAAAATAATTTAATATAATTGTTCTAAACATTCAGTACTAAAAGAGCCAGGTTGCTCATGGCATTGGACTTCATCCGTTTCTTACACATAACCTTAACTGTTTTGAAAATTCACCAAAAGTATATCTTTTAATAAATATATTCTACATATTCACACCGCTTTTCTTTCCTGAAAATTTCCAACCTATATAGATTCTTATACATAACAAACAAGCTTTTTTATAATTGTTGAAAATAGGCTCAAAATAGCTTATGTACCAATGCTTTTTGCAAACTTTCCAGCACTTACCAATCTACAGACATGTGATAGTTGAGATCTTTTGTAGCCAGATTAAAATTCTTTACCCAATATTTCCATTATTTTATGGAATTCATATTTGAGTCCTGAACAATATACTTTCTTGGACATTTCATATTTTCTATCAGAATTAGTATCTCTGCACATTCATGAGCACTTAGCTCCCAGTACCTGTTGGTAGACCACTGAATAGAAAGTTCCAGAAGCTGTGATTTGTGTTTATTGTCTTTAATCAGAGTAATTAGCCAATTAGAATTTTTGTTGAGTATTCTTACAGTATCGTCAGCACTATGCTAGGGATAAAAAGGTAGTACAAATAAATTATAAGATTATAATGGAAGTTAAATGATAGTTGACAACATAAAGAAGTAAAACTAGTACATAGACTTCAGTTTAGTGCATTTATTAGGCCATACAGTGGTCCAGTCCCTGTGTGAGTCCTGGTGAAAAAATAGTGAATAAGATATGATTCCTGCCCTCAAAGAATTCTGTCTAGTTGTAATGGTTTTGGGCTCCAAGAATCTGATAAAAGCAATTAAATATATACAGTGTCTTGAGCTTTTAGGTTCCCTGGGAACCTATAGAATGATGAGAACTAAATGGACAGACTATAACTAAGACAAGAATGAATGAAGTTAAACCGGAGATTCAAGCAACTTTAAAATAATTTAAAACATTTTCTTTGCAGGATGAATTATACATCTGTTTATGTAGAAATCTCTAATTATAATGCTTTTACCCTATTTCCAGAGTTCACTTTCAGAAAGACAGCTTTAATCACGTCACTCCATACTTAAAAACCTTTAGTGCACACATACCATCAGGGAGCCTGACAACAGGCCTGTCCTGTCCATCACCAGTGTCTGAGTATGCATTCCAGAGGCCTGGGGATCAACCCACCCTGTCCACCACAGCCTGTGCTATGACCATGGGGGGCCTGAGGACAGGTACACCCTACCTGGCTCTAATCCTGACAGCATCTATGCATGTTGTCAGTGCCTGGGGATCAATCCAGCCTGCCAGCACCCACACACAATATCTGGGGGCCTGGGAATTGACCCACCCACCTACCACCACCAGTGTTCATGCACTCCTCCTAGAAGTCTGAGGATGGGTCCACCAAGCATGCCACCACCACCACCACTGGCAGCACTGACCCACACAGGCCACCTAGGGAGCCTAGGAACTGGGCCTCCCAGCCCACTAATGCCAGTTCTGGTGTCTGTGTGTGCCACCTGGTGCCTGAGGGTTAGCCTACCACCGCTATTGTCATTGCCAATGCCATACACCACACAGTGGACTGAGGACCCACCTGCCTACCCAGCCCTACACTGCTATTTCCAGCACCCAGGCAAGCTGCCTGGAGGCCCAAGGATCAGCATACCCAGACCTGCTACCACAAGTGTCCAAATATGCTATCCAGGAGCTCAAGGACCAAAACTCTTGGCATACTGTCAAAATCACTGGGCCTAAGGATTGGCCCATCTGGTGTCCTTGTCCCCAGCAAAGCCTAACCACAGACTCCACTAACAAGCCTAAGCCACTGAGGAACTCACAGACACCACTGATGCTGATTATACCTGAAGAAATCATACAGAGACTACCCTATTGTACATACCCAGAATCAAAGCCAAAGAACCCTATCCAGCCAACACTATAGATACATCTATAGGAAAAAGTGTTTCCCTATGAAAGCCAATCCATAAAATTGAAAGAGGCAACTTTTACACCAGATGCACAGATATCAAGGTAAGGACACAGGAAACATGAAAAAGCAAGGAAACATTTAAAATTTAACAAAATCATGGCTGAAAAATTTACCAAGTGTTGCAAGAGATAGAGATAATCAGATACAGAAAGCTCAATAATCCCCAAGTAGATTCAACCTGAAAGGTCTTCTCCAAGGCACATTGTAGTCAAATTGTCAAAATTCAAAGACAAAGAGAAAATTCTGAAAACAGCAAGAGAAAATCAGCAAGTTACATATAAAGGAGCCCCCATCAGAATAACAGCAGATTTCTCAGCATAAACCTTACAGGCCAGGTATCAATAAGATGATATATTGAAAGTGCTAAAAGAAAACAACAAAAAGAAAACCTAGCAGACAAGAATATTATACCCAGCAAAGCTATCCTTCAAAAATAAAGAGAAATAAGATCTTTCCCAGGCAAGCAAAAATTGAGGTAATTTTCCATTATTAGACTATCCCTACAAGAAACACCTAAGGCATTCTTACCTGTGGAAACAAAAGGATGATATCTACCATCATGAAAGCACATTAAAGTACAAAACTCACTGATAGAGTAGATACACAAATGGGAAAGAAAAAGGACTCAATGTCACCACTACAAGAAACCACCAAGCTATGATGATAAGCAATAAAAGAGAAAGGAACAAAATATATACAAAATAACCAGAAAACAATTAATAAAATTATAGGAATAAATCCTCACATCAATAATAATCTTGAATATGAATAGATAAAATTTCCAACTTAAAAGATATAGACTGGCTGAGTGGATAAAAATGTATGACCCAACAATATGCTGCCTGCAAGAAACTCATTTGACCTGTAAATACACATACAGACTGAAAGTGGAGGGATAGAAAAAGATATTCCAGGCAGATAGAAACCAGAAGCAAGCAGGAGTAGCTATATTTACATCAAGTAAAACAAACTGTAAGTCAAATACTGTGAAAAGAGACAATATATAATGATAAAGGGATCAATTTAGCAAGAGGATAAAAGGATTCTAAATATATATATGCACCCAACACTGGAGCACACAGATATAAAAAGCAAATATTATTAGATCTAAAAGGAGAGATAGACTCTAATACAATAGTAGTTGTGTACTTCAACATCCCACTTTCATTATTGGACACATCATCTAACTGGAAAATAAACAAAGAAACATTGTATTTAAACTACACTTTAGACCAAATGGACTTAACAAATATTTAGGGAACAGTTTTAGAATACACATTCTTATCAGCACATGGAACATTCTCCAGGATAGATGATTTGTTAGGCTGAAAAACAAGTCTCAACAAGTTTTTTTAAATTTAAATTATATCAGGTGTCTTCTCAGAACACATTGGAATAAAATTAGAAAGCAAAAACAGAAGGAACTTTGGAAACCGTACAAATACATGGAAATTAAACACACACTCCTAAACAACCATTGGATCAATGAAGAAGTTATGAAGGAAATCAAAAAACTTCCTGAAGTAAATGAAAATGGAAACACAACATACAGAAACCTATAGGGTACAGAAAAAGCAATGCGAAGAGGAAAGTTTACAGCAATAAACACCGACTTCAAAGACCCTGCTCGTCCCTGTTTACCCTCTCCTTACTCTATAAAAGAAAAACCTTTTTTCTGTTTGATTTTGAGATATTTGTAGACCTTGTGGTCTCAGGGTCCTCCTATTGCAATTGTTCATTTCCTTCCTTTGCAATTGTCCTTTGGAATAAAAGTCTCTCCCTAGTTAAAAAAAAAAAAAAAGTAGATGGTTTTAAATAAACCTAACGAGGCACTTCAAGGAACCAGAAAAGCAAAAACAAACCAAATTAATAGAAACCAAAATTAGTATAAGGAAAGAAATAATGGAAATTAAAGCCAAACTAAATGGAATAGGGACTAAGAAAATAATACAAAGGATCAACAATATAAAAAGTTGATTTTTTGAAAAGATAAAATCGATAAAACACTACACAAATCAAAAAAAAAGGAATACCCAAATAAATAAAATCAGAAACAAAGAAGGAGACATAACAACTGTTAGCCCAGAAACATTAAAAACTATTGGGAGCAACTGTATACTAACAAATTGAAAAACCCAACGGAGATGGATGAATTCCTGGATGCATGCAATCTACCAGTATTGACAAGAAAGAAATAGAAAACCTGAACAGACCAATAAGAAGTAATAAAACTGAATCAGTAATAAAAAGGCTCCCAATAAGGAGAAGCCCAAAACCAGATGGCTTCGCTGCTGAATTCTACCGAATGTGTAAAGAGCTAACACTAATGTTAGGGTGGAAACTTGTAGCGCGGATTGAGAAAGAATTCTCAACACAGAGGTTAAGATAGAAGTAAAAAGTTTATTTTATTAATTTTTATTTTATTAATACTTTTCCTGACAGAGGAAAGGGCTCAGCACACAAAATAAAGAAAGAAGATATGCTGGCCAGGGAGGATAAGGGGTTTGGGATTTTTGTTGGGGGTAAAGAGAAAAAAAAGTTATTGCTGCAAGCTGATAGCAGAAGGCAGCTGTGAAGGGGCACGTCTGTCTTTCGTTTTTTTCCTCTCTCTTCTCTGTGAGCCTGGCTTATCGGTCTTCTTGGAATGTGTTCTGGCAGATGTGATGGGTAGCTTGTACTCTTGCTGTCTGCTCGGGACTCCTCAAGGCTGTTAAAACAAACTCTTAGAGGCCACAAGTAGTTAATCAAACAAAGGGGCAATTATGTGCTGTGATTTCTCTCTTTTTTCTCTGCCAGATTATTTTTCTGTTAGATAGTTTATTAGCCATGCTGTCCTTTCCACCAGTTCTTCTCAAACTAGTCCAAAAAATTAAAGAAGAGGGAATTCTTCCTAACTCATTCTAGCATTAACCTGATACCAAAACCAGACAAGGACACAACAACAGCAAAAAAAACTATGGACCAGTATCTCTGGTGAACATAGACATAGAAATCCTGAACAAAATACAAACAAATAGAATCCAATAACACATCAAAAAGATAACATACCATGATCAAATGAGTTTTATCCCAGAAATGTAAGGATGGTTCAATATACACAAATCAATAAATGAAATACATCGTATCAACAGAATGAAGGACAAAAACCATATGATCATCTTGATTGATGCAGAAAAAACATTTGATAAAATTCATCATTCATGATAAAAACTCCCACCAAATTAGGCATGAGGAATATATACCTCAGCATAATAAAGGCCATATATGACAAACCCACTGCCGACATCACACTGAATGAAGAAAAGCTGAAAGTCATTCCTCAAAGAACTGGTACGAGACAAGGATACCTATTTTCATCACTGTTGTTAAACATAGTACTGGAAGTCCTTGTCAGAGAAATCAGGCAAGGAGAAATTAAAGGCATCCAAATTAGAAAAGAAGAAGTTAAATTGTCCTTTGTAACAGATGACATGTTTTTATATATAGAAAAACCTAAAGACTCCATCAAAAAAAAAAAAACCTTAGAACTGATAAACAAATTCAGTAAAATTGCAGCATACAAAAGCAGTGTACAAAAATGGGTAGCATTTCTATACACCAGTAATTAACTAGCTGAAAAGGGAATCAAGAGAGCAATCCCATTTGCAATAGGCAAAATAAATAAAATACCTAGGAAAAAATTTAACCAAGGAGATGAAAATCCTCTACAGAGAAAACTATAAGACACTTATGAAAGAAATTGAAGAGGACACAATCAAATGGAAACACATTCCATGCTCATGAACCAGAAGAATTATAGTTGTCAAAATGGCCATACTACCCAAAGCAAACTACAGATTCAATGCAATCCCTATCAAAATACCAATTACATTTTTCACAAAAAAGGAAAAGAAATCCTCAAATATGTATGGAACCACAAAAGAGCTCAAATAGCCAGAGCAATTCTGAAATCCAAAGAACAAAGCTGGAGGCATCACACTACCTCACTTCAAAATATACTATTAAGCTATACTAACCAAAACAGCATGGTATTGGTATCAAAACAAATACGTTTACCAGTGGAACAGAATAGAGAATCCAGAAATGAATCTACGTATTTATAGCCAACTGATTTTAGACAAAGGTGACAAGAATATATGTTGGGAGAAGGACACTCTCTTCAATAAATGGTGCTGAGAAAACAGGATATCCATATGCAGAAGAATGAAAATAGGCCCCTATCTCTGACCATATACAAAAATCAACGCAAAATGAATTAAAGGCATAAATGTAAGACCTGAAACTATAAAACTACTAAAAGAAAACATAAGGAAAATACTTCAGGACCTTGGTCTAGGAAAAGATTTTATGACCAGGACTTTAAAACACAGGCAACAAAAACAAAAATAGACAAATGGTACTATATTAAACTAAAAAAGCTTCTGCACAGAAGAAACAATCAGCAGAGTGAAGAGAAAACCTGCAGAATGGGAGAAAATATTTGCAAACTATTCATCTAGCAAAGAACTAATGTCCAGAATATACAAGGAACTCAACTCAATGCCTGTAATCCTAGCACTTTGGGAGGCTGAGGAGGGAGGATTGCTTGAAGCCAGGAGTTTGAGACCAGCCTGAGCAACATAGTAAGACCCTGTCTCAACAAAAAATAAAAATATTAGCTGAGTGTGATGGTGTGTGCATGTAGTTCTAGCTACTCAGGGGGCTGAGCCAGGAGGTTTTCTTGAACCCAGGAGTTTGAGGTTGCAATGAGCTATGATCACACCATTGCACTCTAGCATGGGTGACAGAGTGAGATCCTGTCTCAAAAAAAGGGAAAAAAAGGAAAAAAAGTGGACTAAGGACATGAATAGACGTTTCTCAAAAGAAGACATACAAATGGCCAACAGATATATGAAAAAATGCTCAACATCACTAATCACCAGAGAAATGCAAATCAAAACTTCCGTGAGATGTCATCTCACCCCAGTTAGTTAAAAAAAATAACAAATACTGCTGAGGTTGCAGAGAAAAGGAAACTCTTGTACACTGTTGGTGGGAACATAAATTAGTACAGCCATTATGGAAAACAGTATGGAGTTTTCTCAAATGACTAAAAGTAGAGCTACCATATGGTCCAGCAATCCCACTACTGAGTAGTACTAAAGGAAAAGAAATCAGTATATCAAAAGGATACGTGCATCCCCCTGTTTTTTGCAACCCTGTTTTCAATAGCCAAGATACGGAATCAACCTAAGTATCCACCAACAGATGAATGGATAAGAAAATGTGATATACATACACAATGGAATGCTATTTAGCCATAAAAAAAGAGTAAAATGCTGACACTTGCAGCAACATGGATGGAACTGGAGGTCATTGTATTAAGTGAAATAACTCGGGCACAGAAAGACAAATATCACATGTTCTCACTCATATATGGGAGCTAACATAGTAGATCTCATGGAGGTAGAGAATAGGGTGATGCTTACCAGAGCCCAGGAAGAGTAGGAGAAGGGGATGAAGAGAGGTTAGTTAATGGGTGCAAACATACAGTTACAAGGACTAAGTTCTGGTTTTCAAAAGCACAGTGGAGTGAATATAGTTAACAATATATTGTATATTTCAAAATAGCTAGAGGATATGAAATGCTTCCAACACAAAGAAATGATAAATGTTTGAGGTGATAAATATCCTAAATACCCTAATTTGAGTATACATGTATCAAAATATCACATGAACCCCATAAATGTTTGCAATTATCATTTATCAATAAATTTTTTAAAAACCTTCATTGGCTCCCGATTGCCTGTAGCAGCAATTTGCAATCTTTTGCTTCTCTTTTGGCAAGCAAGCATGATAGGCAATGGATGCTGTTCATCTGAGGAGCTCCATTCACATCCACTGCTATACCCAGGATTATTTGCAAATTCAGGCATGCCAGCTGTAACTCTGCCTCCCTTCTCTCCAACTCGAGGAGGCATATTACAATACACATGAATGAGAATGGCATTCTCATGTACTCTAATATATTTCAAAAGTAAATTATTCCCCAACTCTGTATTTTACTGCTGCTAATAAAGTATTTGCAACATGCTTCAAAAT
>CAUYSK010099889.1:0-29727 GCA_963575035.1 Avahi laniger
GATGGACATGCTTGAAGCTCTGACTCGGGTGGGGCAAAGGCAATATATGTAACCTAAACATTTGTACCCCCATAATATGCTGAAATAAAAAAAAATAAAAAATAAAATAACCGTATATAAAGATGTTCACTCTTACTAACAATCTTGGAAATAAAAATTAAAACAATAATAATATTTCATTTTGCAAAATCAAATTTGCAAAATTTTAAAGTCAGACAATACAAAAAGTGAATGAATGGATCAGGATGAAATGGAATTTTCATAGATTCTGATGGGAGTGTGAATTATTGCAACAAGTTTGGGAGCTATTTGGCAGTACCTAGAGGACCTGAAGGTGTGCACACCTGTGAGCTGGCAATTTCTCTCTGAGATACATATCCTCAGAGACATTCTCACATGTGTGCATAAAGATGTGTAAGGAGCTTTATTTATAATAGTAAAACATTTGGACACAAGCTCAGTATCTAATCTCAAGTGGTTCTTAATCCAGACCGTTAGATACCAGGCTGGTCTGAGTTCTTCAGCTCAGAGCCATCCCACCAGGTTGCAGCTCAGCTTAAGGACAAACTTTCTGACAGTGGTGGCATCCCACAGGGCAGTGAGCTGGAGCATGCTACAGAAGGTCCAGCTAAAGCTCAGTTTCTCTGATGCCAGGTCTAGGGAATTCAAACACATTTGTGAAATGCAAACACACTCTCATGGTCTAAGGACCAACATCAAGGCAGGCAGCTAGGCTCAGTCAGTGACCATTCAAGGACGTGGGTGTGCTGAATCTCCTAAATCAGGAGTGCACCAGGGATTGGAGGAGGGAAGGCAAAGGCCAGCAAGATTTGAAGCAGATGAGCATTGCACCTTTCATTACAATCTATAAAGAGAGGGTGGATTAGGAGGCTTGGGGGAGCGTAGTGAGAAGGATGGGAGGTGGAGTCTCATGGTCAGAGGAAGCTGTGGGCAACTGGCGAATGACAGGCAGAATGAAGGAACCACATATTGGCCAGTCTTTGCCCTATGCTCTGTGCTAGGTGCTTTCCAAAGGTCATCTTGGTTAAAGTAAAAACATTTTTCTCCCTCCTTTATGGAGACATGGAGTTTGAGTTCCAGGGAGGCTCAACAATTTGTAGCTAATAAGTAATGGATCCAGGATTCAAACCCAGGCCAGTTGGACCCCAGAAGTCACTTACATCCCTTGTCATTTCATTGCCTTTATTTAAGGTGACTTCTTTTGTAAGCAATCTATTAATGTGCACTTTGGTTGGTGATAATTTGGACCATGAATCCAGATTCAGGGCTGGTGGGGAGGTCCCATTCACTGAGTTTGGAAGTGCTAACTAGCAGGGTAGTTAAAGTATGGTCTTTGGAGACAGAAGGATTGAATTATCTTTGGAAAGGCCTTTAAACTGTCCGAACCCGAACCTCAGTTTTTATGCTGTGAATTGGGCATAAAAGCAACATACTCACCTGGGAGCAAGGGCTAATACTCACACTGAACTCAGCCTGGTTCTGGCACGAGACAAAAGCTTGGAAAGAACTAAATATAAGTATTAATACTTTGTGTACTCATCTTCTTTCCCCAAGTAGATCCTAGGCTCCTGTTTGTAGAAAGTTAACTTCAATTTATTTTGTACACCCACAATTCCTGGAACAATACTTTCTATCTGGTAGAAGTTGGTTCACAGTGCACTGCACAGAAACAGTCTATTGGACTGCAAAATCTGAAAGCGCCCTTTCTGTATCCTGAGGTTTTACATTCAAGAGTTGATACTGTTTGAAAACTTCCAGCCTCAGGACAAATATTAGGGCAGGCCCAGCTGTGTAAGGTTGTCACAAAAGCTGGAAATTGTGTAGGTGTCAAGATTAGAAGGCATATCTCTTAGGTTTGGTTTAAGGTGGTTGATTCACTTCGTGTTTATCTAGAAAGGATTCCTCCTTCCTTCTGTTACTAAATTTTGGAATCCTAGTAACTTGTTCTATTATAACTAGAAAAACATTCCTTTAAACATACCTTAAAAAGTAGGGAGTAAAGTCCTGGAAGAAACAAGCTACAAAGGTGGCCAGTCTTTAGAATACGACGTCACAATCAATTAATGCAGGAATTTCAGACAGAAAATTGCCAGGGGCCAGAATATCTCTTCTTTGTCTGGCTCTAGTACTTGCAGTGTTTCATTTGACCCTAACCATAACACCAGTGAAGGCCATTGTTAGTCCCATTGTACAGAAGAGGAAACTAACGTGTCCAGAGGAATAGTCACTTGACAGGTACAAAACCATGAAGGGGAAGAGACAACGTAAGCCTGAGACTACCAAGGCTGAACCAGAGTTCATTCCTCAAGCCTTATTGCAACAACTCCTGTTCAGGAAGCACCTTTCCCACCAATGATTGATCTCTTTCACTTTTTTCAGTTTAAATGGCTACTTTATTAATGAGTTTCACCTTCCGCTTGAACCTCAACAATGGCTTTTTCACTTCATGTCGGCAGTGTTCAGCCCTGCCTAATTAGCAAACATGATGTTTTTTTCTAGTGCAATAGAACAAACACGCCAGGTGAGCAGTAGGCACTCTGGATTCCAGTGTGAGCTCTCTTATTACTCTGCTGTATGGCTCACTTCTCTCTGCCTTTATCATCTCCGAATGGGAACTCCAGCCTCAACCACCTCATCAGGTTGTTGTGAAGACAAACTGAGATAACAGATGTGAAGGCATTTTGAAAACGTTACAAGCACCATACAAATTTAGGCATCATTATTACAAAGGCAATAAAAGGATTTATCACACTGATAAATGGTGAGTATGTTTTTGTGCCTCTGTAGTTTCCAAGAACGGCAATAATTGCAGTTGGCAGATAAATCCACGGCAGTTAACCAAACCCACGAGTATTTGAGAAAAGACACAAATTGGCCAAATACAAATGATTTTAAAAGACTGTATAAAAATAAACAAGTATCCTAACATAATTAATTCCAGTTTCGTCATTTCTTCCTGCTACTTGAAGCAATGTAGCTTGTTATAAAGCAATTACCCTTTGAATCCTTTTAATCCCAGCTGATCATTTTCAGCTTTAATTGTCTTGTTGGGTTTGAACGTTGTTGTAGTTCAAATGCAGCCAATTAGCATGGCCCCAGCCACCTCGTGATGTTTTGCGTGCAAAGAACACTCCTCGAAATCCCTGGTGGACTTTGTCCCAGAACTGTGTGCCACAGTTCACACCCTCAGGTGCTATTTGGTGGAGGAAGGGCCAGGAGAGGCTCAGAAAAGCACCAGAAGCAGTGGGCAGAGAGTTCAACAAAAAGTATAAACCTCTCATAATGCCAGCGTCAGAGCATGGCCCAGGGTGCCAGGGCAGGGAGAGAGGATTTTGTCACTGGAGATGGTTACGCACATGGCACAGCAGGGGTTTGAAGCATCTGGATGGGGGTGAGGTGGGGAGAGAAGTGACCTTTATGATCACGAAAATTTCTCCCTCCCCTCCCTAGAGGCCTATGAATCAGTGTGATTTGGTAAATGACATAACAAATACCTATAGTGGAGAGGTTGGAAGTGTCAGCATTGAATCTAGGATATGGAGGCTCAATCCCGGTTCTGCCATTGACCGGTAGAAAACTGTAAGAGAATCTTACAGATGTGAGCAAGAGGGCACATCTTTTTAGGGATTATTCTATTATGATTGTGATGCTCAGTACTTAAATTTTCTATGCCTTAATTTCCTCATCTGGAAAATGGTGATAATATTAGTATTGATTTCACCAAGTTGCTCTGAATACCAAATGAGTGAGCACCAGGAATGCATTTAGCACAGTCTCTGTCAAATAAGTGCTCAGTTCCTCCAGCCAGCTCATCGCCATTGTCTTTGTTCTCTCTCTTTCAGTGGCGTTACAACTACTATTCCTGATGCCTTCCTTGCCCTCTGCCGCCCACACCACTGCTGGATGCTCTCTCTAAATATGAGTCCAATCCTGTTCTTTATTTGAATAAAAAGCCTTCTGCTATTCCCCAACACCTGCAGGCTAAAGCCCATGTTCCTTAGCCTGGTGGATAACACCCTTCAGAGCCAGCTCCAGCCTCATCACCATCATTATCAATGTCCCCCAACCCTGTGTCCCTTGCAGCCTTTACCCTAACCCATTCATCATTCACTCAGCCCTTGTGCCTGCCACACAGTAAGTGCTTCATGCATTTTAGCTGTGTGTTTTCTAAGTAAATGACCTTGGTCTATCTTTGATACTTATGGAAGGAGTTTGAAGTTTTGAGAAAAGTATGGGTCCAAATTTCAGTTCTACTGTGTGACATTGCACAAGTTTCCTAACTGCTTTGAGCTTCGAAACTTTCCTCATTAGTAACAGAGGGGAATAACAATTCCTTGGTTGTGGAATAATGATGAAGAGTAAATGAGATAGCCTATGTGTTGACTCCTACCGCAGTGCTTTGCACACGATGGGAGCTCCAGAACCACCGCTTCCCTCCTTTCACCTTAATCCTCCCTGGAACCAGTAAACAGAGCATTACCAGGGAAGACTTTCACACCTGGAGCAGGCCTCACTTGGCAACAGATTAGGACGTACAAATCTTCGTTGGGCAATTACTGAGCATTAGGCACGGTGCTTGTGGCTGGGGTTAAAATGAGGAACACAGGCAGAGTTCTCACTCTCAGGGAGTTTAGTCTCCCTTGGAAGATCCACCGCACCTCTATCCACACTCGAGGGCAGTCCCTTAGGGAGGCAGGTTATAGGGTGAGGAGGAAATGCTACTGGCCAGGAGACTCTGAGTTTGGGAATTTAGTTCTTTCCCTAATTTGAGGAAATCAGTCAAGCTTGTCATTTCCCTCCTTAAAAGGCAGTAAAGTATAAGTGAATGATGCTAAGTGACCTCTTCAGGGACTTTTTGATGAGCGGAAAAAAGGAAGCTGCATCGACAGAGACCGTCTTTCAGAGCTTCACCCTACCTACCACCCTCCCAGCTGTATTACTCAAACCTGGACCACAGCAAAATTATAAGAAGACTACCTGGCCCAGACTTTTGGAATCACTTCAGGTTGGTGGAATCCAAGAGCGATTCGTCTTCTGAGTCCATTATTAGCCACAAACCTGCTGCTCCTCCGTCTTTTACATTCTCCCCTCCCACCGGCTGCATGTTGGGTGGATTTCTTTTTCCTTCAAGGTTGACTTTTACATACATTTAAGTTCTATTTCATCTGGCTATAAATATTATAGGGGGGAACATGAAGCATGGCATTTATCCATGTTATTATACTCCTGAGGGATTGCCTGGCACCTGAACTCCCATATTCTTCTCTGAGAAGAGCCTCGCATTTGGGAAAATGGGAGGAAGGGAGGAAGAGAGAGTTCGGAGAAGGAAGAAGGAAGGAAGAGAAACAAAAAAAAATGAAGGGGGGAAGAAACAAGGAAGGAAGAAAGGAGAGAAGAAAGAAGGGAGAGATGGAAAAAAAGAAGGAGAAAAGGAATTAAAAAGTAGATGAAACAACAGTTTTCAAGACACCGGATATCAGGTAATAAAGGATAGTAACCCTGAGAGGTGAGAAACAGACAAGGTGAGACCTATGGTTGCTTCAGCTTGCTGCCCTGAGAGGGTTTCCAGGTTGGAGCACAGACGGGAAAGCCACGTGAAGCCAGGGTGACTTCCAGAGTACAGACAAAAGACCAAGAGAACAGGGAGAAGGGGTAGCCAGACTCTTCAAGCCCAAGTCCCAGGGAGGAGAGTGCTGCACACAGAAAGAAGTCCCAAGATCTGCACGGGGTTCCCTTTGAGTATTCAGCAAAGAATGATTCAGCTTATATGTAAGGAAGCTACCCAAATCCGGGGAAAGAACCACCTGCAAAGATTAGAGGGAACATCATCCAACCAGAGAAAGTACCTGTTCACACTAGCCAGACTAGAAAACTCCACAATGCATGGGACATTGCACAGAACACACAGAAGGGTATTGTCTCAGCAGGGGGAAAATAAGGCCTACACTAAACACAGCTCTAGTTCCACCTAACAAATCTGAAAAACAAGACATGGAAGAATCAAATTGTTTCCAAGTAACTTAATTGCATCATATAACCAAGCTCAAGAACTTTTATCATAATACAAAAATATCTGGCATCCAAGAAGGTGAGAGTCATAATACATAACACGCAATTAAATATCAATGAAAAATTACCAGTCATGCAAACAAGCAGGAAAATATGCCCCCCGTTGTGAACGAAAAACAATCACTCAAAGCAGATTCAGAACTGGCACAGGTATTAGAATGAGCAGACGAGAACATTAAAATAACTGTATCCCATAGGTTCCAAAAAATAAGTACAGACATAGAAGATGCAAATGACCCAATCAAACTTCTGGAGGTAAAAATTACAATGTCAGAAATAAAAAATGCAATGCATAGGATTAACAGCAGATGAACTATTAAAGAAAAGGTTAAGAAACTTGAAGGGGCAGCAACAGAAACTATCCAAAATGAAATGTAGCAAGAAAAAAAGATTAACATAATTACAAGGAGCTATTGAATGAGTTCATCTAGTAAAATATACATGTAATTGGAATCCCTAAAGAAACAAGAAAGGGGAACAGAAAAATTGTTTGAAGGAATAATGAATGAAAGTGTCCCAAAGTTGATAAAAAGTACAAACCCACAGGTCCATGAAGTTCAACAAAGCCCAAGCTCATGAAACATGAAGAAAACTACATCCAAGTATGTTTAATCAAATTGCTTAAAACTAGTATAAGGATAAAATATTAAAATATTCAGATAAATTGAAATTTTAAAAGTAATCTCATTTACAATAGCACCAAAATTAGAAAATACACAGGGATAAATAAAACAACAGATGTGCAAAACCTGCACACTGAAAACTATAAAACACTGCTGAGAGAAATTATGGAAGATCTAAATAAATGGAAAGAGATACCATGTTCATGGGTCAGAAGACTCAATATTGTTGATCCTTTTATAGTTCCTAAGCATGATGATTGGGTTTTCATGCTCATATATAAGATATGCTTCCCTCATACTTTGTTACAACTTCAGCACATTACCTTTTTGACATTAAAAAAAGACTCAATATTGTTAAGACAATAATTTTCCCTTGCAACTCCAATTAAAATCTCAGTAAGCATTTTTGTATAAATTGACAAATTGATATCAAAATTCATATGAAAATGCAATGATCTAGGATAGCCAAAACAACTTTCTAAAAGCAGAACAAAGTTGGAAAGCTAATATTATCTGATATAGAGAATTATTTTAATGCTACAGAATCAAAATGGTATGGAATTTATATAAAAATGGACAAATAGATCAATGGAACAGGATAGAGAGTTCATACATATATAGACAACTAATTTTGACAAAGGCACAAAGGTGTTGCAGTGAGAAAAAGAATAACTTTTTCAACAAGTGATGCTAGAATAACTGGATCTCAATATGTAAAATTAAAAAAGAACTTGGGCCCATACCTCACATCATACACAAAAGATTACCTTAAAACAGATTATATACCTAAATGTAAAACCTAAAACTATAAAACTTACAGAAGAAGACACAGGAGAAAATCTTCATGACCTTGGATTTGGCAAAGATTTCTTACATAGGACCCAAAAGCCTAATTTATTAAAAAGAAATGATAAAAAGGACTGCATCAAAATTAACACTTCTGCTCTTCAAAAGACACAGGTACAGACTGGAAGAAAATCTACAAATCTCATATCTGATAAAGGACCTATATCTAGAATATAAGAAGAACTCTCAAAACTCAATGATAAGAAAACTAAAAACTCAATTAAAAAACTAAGCAAAAGATTTTAACATATACTTAAAGAAGACATATGGATGGCACATAAACACATGAAAATATGCTCAACATCATTAATCATTAGGAAATGCAAATCAAAACCACAATGAGATACCACTGCATATGTATTAGGAAAGCTAAAATTAAAAAGTAAGACCGTACCAAATGTTGGCAAACATGTAAAACACTGGACTTCTTATATATACTGTTGGTGGGACATAAAATGGTACAATCACTTTGGAAAACAATTTGGCAGTCTCTTTAAAAGTTTAATATATACCTACCACATGATCCAGTCGTTCTTCTCCTTGATATTTACCAAGAAAAATTAAATCACATGTGCATATAAAGACTTCTACACAAATGTTTATAGATGCTTTATTTGTAACAGCCAAAAACTAAAAACAACCATGAGTCTACCCACAGGTAAATGGGTAAATGTTATTGTGATATACTCATACAATGAAATACTACTCAGAAATAAAAATTAATAAACCTGCAATAACATGAATGAATCTAAAAATAATTATACTAAATAAAAGGAGACAGACAAAAAACAGTTTCCACTAGAATAATGTTTGACCAAACATCAGGGTATGGTGGCCGAGTTAAGTTGACACACAAAATTAACCATCACTGGGGTGTTATAAGAATAGCCCTCACCTCCTCCCTTCTCACCACTTCTTCCTGGCAAACTCCACAACAGTTCTTATGCTTAGATTAAGCCTGGGTAAATCTGCTTCTCCATCTTCTCCCTCTCCTTTCCTCCCATGTCTCCTCTTTTAAGAGACCCTGACACTTCACCTGCCCCCTCCCCTTTTCTGTCCCAGGTCCCATCACAGCCCCCCAAGCAGATCTGTCCTCTCCAAGGGTACCCTGTGCTCCAAACCAGTAGCTTTTTCCTTTGGCTACACATGAGAATGATTTGGGGAGCTTTTAAATGTCCCCAAAACTAGGTCACACTATACTGAAATTAAATCAGAATTTCTGTAGGCAGATACCAAACATCAGTATTTTCTTTTTCAGAACTCCTCAGGTAATCTCAGTTTCCAATAAGTGGCCATATTTTTCCTGTGCCCCATTCCTTCAAAGCCCAATTCCAAAACAGATGGTCAGATATTTCATCTGCTTCTACCTAGTGTAGGAGTCAATGTTCGCTTTCATAAGTTTCCTATAGAAACAATGCCTTAATGGATATACAACACACAAAATGAGAATCCCAGATAGCTCAGTGTATGGGCTGTGCAATTTTGGGTACTATCCTTCTACCATTACATCTCCTAGAAGGCCACCTGCTTGGAGGATCAGCCTTGTTCATGCCCTATGTTCTCCTGGAAGAGTGTATAGTCACAAACCACAGGCTTCAATGACAGCAAGAAAGAATAAAAAATAACCACACTCAACTAGTCAGATCTTCGGAGCCAATGAAACATGAAGTCAAATGCCAGGAGCCCAGAACAGCAATGGCAAGAACCATCATTAATTGGGCATCTAGCCAGACTCAATGCTGTAGTGCTCAGTGTTCATTACCTCTAGTCCTCACTACTCTAAGAAGCAGATCTCTCCATCTCCGTGTTAAAGATAAGGACCCGAGCTTCACCATGGTAAGCAACATGGCCAAGCATGCACAATTAAGAAGACCAGAGTATGATTTGCACAGCATTTTTACACTCATTACCTCATTTGATCCCAAAACATCCTGAATTGCCTCATTTTTCTCGGCAAGCTGTACTTCTTTTGTCTGCCGTTTGCTAAGTGTACATTTCACAGATAAGAAAATCGAGGTGCTGAGACATTTGGAAATGCTTATCCCAGATCGCATACCTGGTTAGTCATAGAACCAGGACTCATGCCGCAACATGCCAGCTCTCCTGAGTTTCCGTTTATACGTGGAGCTGTCTTTCCACTCACCACCTTCTCAAAAAGTTGAACTGCTGTTACCTAGAATTTTATTAAGTTATATCAATACTGCAGCAACTTAACCAACTTAAAAATGAACTCCCTTAGCTTTTTCCACCATGTCCCCACACCCCATCCAAAGGATGGTCTTGCTCCCAGCAATCATGTTTGTGCAGCATGATACCCCATCCCTTACCCCAACCCTTCCCTGTTATTTGGACCAACAATAAGCCTTTGACTCAGCCTGGACCAATCAGATTCTCTTCCTCTTGAATTTGGAATTATACTGAGAAAATGTTTCTTTCTCCAGATGGCCAGAGCTGTAGCACATAGACCTGAAAGCTCAGTGGTAGATAATTATAATGTAGAAACAATTGGTGATGTTTGTTAAATATTTCCATCTCCCTGCCTTCTGGGAACCTAGTAAGATTGCGCTTCCTGGGTCCCCTTTGATTGTTTCAGCCTATGTGCCTAGTGTTTGCCAATTAATTGCTGCTGCAAGATCTTCAAAAGTTCTTTCTCCCTCTCCCTCGGAGACCAGAACCTTTCAGATAGTGGCTGCTTTGAGCCTCAGAGTGAAGGGGCAAGAACCAGAGCCCCCTAGCCAACCCACAGTGGACATGTAATATGAGCAAGACCAGAATCCTTGATCAATAACAGACTGCCTCTACGACTGTGGTCCATAAGATTATAACGGAGGTAAAAAATTCCCATTGTCTAGTGATTTGTGTTACAACTTCCTACAGTATTCAGTCCAGTAACACGCCATACAGGTTTGTACTGTGTAACTAACCTAGGTGTGTAATAGGCTCTACCATCTAAGTTTGTGTAAGTACAATACACTCTCTGAGGTCCCCACAATGAGAAAATCCACTAACAACATATTTCTCAGAATGTGTCCCCATCATTAAGCAACACGTGACTGTACTAGCCCTACTAACAAAAACTACAACCCTAAAAGTAGATACGAGTATCTTTACTTAACAGATGAGAATATTCCCACTGCCATACAATGCCAGTACATAGTAGGGACTTGGTAACTATTTATTGAATAAATGAATGCTCATTGACCTCATGCCTGACATTGACTTCCAGGAACTTTGCGGGGGGACATCTCCTACCACACCCCGAAATAAAGAACATTTGTATTTTTTTTCCCTGCCAGGTAAATGCAGCTGAGAGATTCCTCCTGAAGCCATTTCCAAGGCTATGATGCCGTGAGGAAGGCCATTTGGTCATTGCAATGTCATTTTTCTCTTACCTTTCCAGAGAAAAAGGTGTTATGTAAAAAGCAACATTTTATCATGAATTTCCTTCAGAGTTATCTCATTTACTTTTTCTTTTTTTTTTAGCCAGTCAAATTTAGCAGTGGGGGTTGAATACCAACTTTTATCTCATTTACTTTTAAATTGGATATAGGTGTGTTTGAACTTGTCCCTGAACGCTTAATCATTCAAAACACAAGCACACACTTTGTAAAGAAAGTTTCCCTCCCATAAGATCCACAAAGCAGAGGTATTTGACGATTTTTTTTTTTTTTTGAGACACACTTTCTCCTTCTGTCACTGCTTAGCTCGGCTTAGCTGTACCCGCATTCCCTTTTGAAATGCTATCTCTGTGAATCTCATCTTGCTCATTCTTTTAAGCTGTTGTCTTTCAAGAAACATTTCAAGGGAAATACACCCTGAACAGCATCGTCAAGCCTCAGTAATGTCTTTTGATTATACGGTTTTGATCAGTATGAACTCCATTTCTCTCTTCTGCCTTCTTCATCCCAGTAACTACAGTCTTTCCCTGATAACATCCACAGACCAGCCTGATAGGACCAGCATGAGGCACACCTTTCCAGAGATCAGACCAAACATCTCTAATTGCTCCGAATTTCATTACAAGTAGCAGAGGAAAGGAGACAAGCAGGAAGGCTGGAAGCACCCTGATCCTCTTTGAACTGCAAGCTGGGGCCTCACTGGAAACAGAGAAAGCCTGGAGTTTCCAGAAAAGCCTTCTTCATGCCCCGAAGAGTAATCACTATCATTGTCACTTCTAAACCTGCTTCCCTATATGTTAACTCCCAAAAATTTCATATTCTTGATAATCTAGCACTGAACTCTATGCTACAACCAAAATGACTTATTTGCAAGGATTCTGTTATGAATTGAATTATGTCCTCAAAAAGATATGTTGAAGTTCTAACCCCCAGGACCTGTGAATGTGACCTTATTTGGAAATAGGGTCGTCACGGATATAATCAAGTTAAAATGAGGTCATACTGAGTTAGGATGAGCTCTAACACAACACAACTGGGGTCCTTATAGGAAAAGAAGAGACACACAGACACACACAAGGGAGAAGGCAACATGAAAACAGAGGCAGAGACCGAAGAGCTGCTACAAGGGTTGCCAGTAACACCAGAAGCTAAGAAAAAGACATTAAAGAGATTAAACTCTAGAGCCTTCAAAGGAAGCTTGGCCCTGCCAACAGCTTGATTTTGGATGTCTACCCTCTAGAACTGGAGAAAATAAATGTCTGATGTTTTAACCACTCAGTTGGTGGGACTTTGTTATGGCAGCCCTAGAAAAGTAATACAGCCTCCAAGCAGCTCTCTCCTGTCTCTTTTCCTTTGCGTGGGAAATCCCTCTGCTGACATGAGTCACCCTCCTCTCTCAAGCCTATCCCAGTTCCTAGGATGGTGCCTTTGGCCTCCCATAACCTCTGCTTTTCCCAACCTAACACTCCCCAAGGTGCATTCTGTCTCTCTCCATCCACAAGACTAGTCATTTCTGAATGCTCTGCACAGAGCCCCTTGCTTAGTAGCTATTCCATGAACATTGGAAGACAAGAAAAGTGAAGGAAGTAGTCAGATGAAGGAGGTAGGTCATGTCTGAAGCCAAATGTGGAAAGTCAAAAACCCACCCCACTGTCATGTTTCATCCTCAACAACTTGCCTCCATCCGATCTTGTTGTTCTCCTCTCTTTGCTGAATCTCGCTTATGTCTTCATTCTCTCTCTCCTGAGTCCTCTGCTTTCATTCACTCTGTCTGGAGCACCCCTGCTCACCCCACCTCCCATGATGAATCACTCTGAGTTCTTTGGGACTCAGCTTAGAAGTCCCAGCACACACTGTGGCTCACATTTACGATTTCACATCCCAAAATCTGCTGTATTTGTCTATTGACGTATCTCTCTTCTACACTAGACTGTGAAACTCTGGAATCTGCGCTCACACCCCATGGATGTATCGCAGTGCCTAACACAGATCCCGGCACGTCGAGGTTATCGTGTTGATCTACATTGAATGTGTCATTATAGGTTGAACTCTGGTGGTCCAGCTGCTCTCTGATTTCTCCTCTTTCCTCTCATCTCCACAATTCCACACAAATCTATGGATGAAGACCCCATCAATGGCAAGCTGCAGACCTCTCTTTGTCTACCACTCTTCTAGAAATTTCTACTTATGGAATGGTAAAAAAGAGAAGAATCATAGCCAATTCCTGGAACATTGTAGGATCTAATGGAGACTGAGGTGGGTGGGGCCAGGTTCTCTTCTCTTTCTTAAATGGAGCCATTTCCACTGAGGCCAAGATCCTCAGAACAGCTCTGATTTAGCCAGACATCTTCCAACGTCCACCTGATCCCAGGATTCCTGTAGGACTTTTCTTCATGTACAGCCTTTCCTCAAAAACAAGGAAGGTAAAGCAAGTTGAAGAACCTTCCAAGAGATTTAACCAAATAATTAGAAAGTTTGATGTGGAAAGACTTTGAAAATTCCAACCTTTATGTTATTGTAACAGACAAAAAGGATCTGGACCAGAGAAAAACATGCCTAAAAGTCCACAACTGGAACATGAGCTGTGGGCTCAGGGTTCCGCCAAGGAAAAACAGTCACAAGGACAACCATGAATTTATTCCACATTTGTGGAACAAGGTAATGGTCACTGGGCTGGCTTTTGAAGATAGACAGATAAATAAGAAATAGTCCCTGTCCTGGAGAAATCAGTAATTTTAAAAGAAAAAAGTCAGAAGAACGACATAGCTCAACATCTTGATTCCTTCCCCAAAATACTGTTCCAATTCATTTGTTTAAGAGATATTCATTCATCAAGGCCTTCCAAATTTTTCACACTATGGGCCACTTCTTAAAGGGCAAAGACCACATATCCCATCAGCAGAGCATAAGAGGGGAAACTACTAAGAAGTCTGGGATAAACTCACTTGCAATTCTTGTGAATACATTCTTCTTTTTATTAAGTATCAAAAATAAATTAATCATTTATACTCAACACCAGAATGACAAGAGGCCAACCCTGAGATCACCAGCCAGATCACAGTGGGAGAATATTCATTCCTATTCATCCTTTCAGACCCAGCTAAGATTTTGTTTCCTTGGGAAAGCTTTCTTTGATTTCCCTGTCTTAACCAACAGAATGAATTCCTTCTCACCTGGGCCTTCAGCATACCATGGGGCACCATCACTTCTAGTTGTTTGTTTATGTCTGAGTCCAGTGCTGCTCCATGAACTAACTTCCCCCGGGGGCAGAGACCAAGTGTTTCCCTTATCAAATCCCCAGGACTTACCACACCAACTGGCACATGGATGCCTCCTAAGGGTCTGTGAGTCACATTGACTTGGGGCTGGAATAGGAAGTCAGTTCACAGTTTATCGGATCTCTGAGATGAGCCATTTGAAAGTGTTCACCTGAGCCTCAGCGTAAGTAACTCTGCCTTGGAAAGCCCAGCCACCGTGAAAATCATGGGCCAACTAAAGGGACAGATTGCCTCACTAAATCACCAGACAAAGTGACAGCCAGCTTTCACCACTCTGAAGTCACCCACCTGTGTGAAATTAAATTCCTCAGTAAAGGCATGGAAAAATTAACTGAGTCATTCTTGACCAAAATGTGGTTTCCAGTTACCTAACCTTCTCCCACAAAGAGATGACCCATCATGTACGGGTTCCTAATTCTCTCGGGGGAGTTTAATACATTGGCTATTGACCATATAAGTCATCCAATAAACCCTCCTGCATGGCCTCAGCCAAGATCTCCCGCCTTCTCCTTGCAGGGCCTGATTCATGCCCTAAGACACCTGCCAGCAGGGCTCTTGACCTGGTTCCCAGGGAATGACAAGGCAGCCTAAGACAGCAAGGCAGAGAGGCAGGGTGGAGCACAGGCCTAAGGCCAGCGGGGAGGGAGGCTTCCCTGGAAGAGAGACGTAAGCACAGCTCTGGGCACACGCACTGGCTGTTTACCTGGGAGCCGGGAGCCTCACACAACGTGTTGCAAGAGTTCTTTCACAGATCTCCGCCTGCAGATTACTCAGCAGCAGCAGGGTGAGCCTGAGGGGAAGCAGCAGCCTTCACAAGGAAACCGGCCCACACCCAGGTTGCACCTTTTACCCCGGGAACTCGCCCAGGGCCAATTCCTATGGAAGCTGCCAAGAGAGCCCAACTTGAATCCTGCAGGGAGGCGGTGCTTGCCTGGGGCACCTGAGGCTGCTGTAGGTTCTGGGACTTGCTTCCCATCCTTTCTCCTTTGTCCACTTTCCTGAATTTTCCAGCATGTTCTGGGGTGTGTCCCAAAGAAGGGTTTGCCATGGGAAGATCATAGTGGGTGTTTGCAACAGCCTTGCAGCTATCCTCGCCCTCAGCTGCTGGCTTGCTCCATGCTCCCCCATCTCCCTCAGCACCCCAGAGTGAACTCCTGACAGCTCATCTGAACCTCTCACCCGCCTTCAGGAACCCAGTGAGAGCTCCCTGTTGCCCTCCTCCAACTCATTAGCAGGGCAGACACTGCCCCACCCAACCTTAGTCTCTACAGACTCACCCCCAAACTCGATGGTGTGCCAAGGAGCAAATGGGGAGTGGTGACCCCATCACCGGCACTAGCAGCACCCCCACTCTTTGATGTGCACTCTCAACCCTTTCCAAATCTTAAGCAGAGGACTGTGCAAAAATAGCTACAGTTCCCTCAGTTACGCCCCCAGAACCCATCCAATGTAGGGAATTTGGAAGCACCATGCTACCTTCGTCCCATTTTAGGCACCAGATTAGAGACTGACTTGCAGTTTCCCAAATATACTATTTTTTTTTAATCCAACATATAACAATATTTCTGGAGCCAGGCACTGGCAATCCCGTCGGGAACCACAGTCAGGCCCAGTCTGCTCAGATTCCCCAGAGGAGAAAGATCCTGCTGAACAACTGCTATGCCTTTGCGTGGGCTGTTCCCACTGCCAGGAATGCCCTTCCTCCTCTGTTTACTGCCCGTTGAGCAAACTCTTACTTCCTCTTCAAGACTCAGCCCAAGTGCCATTTGCTCCGGGAGGTCATTCCTGGCCTTCTCTCGGTGATATGCTCTCTGGGCTCCCATCCTATCTCTGTGGACTTAAAAAGGTCTCTTTTGCTGTGAACTCTCCCCATGAGAATGTAACCCCCTTGGGAACAGGAATCACATTGTCTCATCCCTGTATCCTCATGGTATGAGCACAATAAATACTGGTGTGGCAAATAGCCATTGAGATCCCCTTCAAAATGTAGCCCTGCGCTGACCTGCCACCTGTGCACCCCTCCTGGCCTCATCCAAGCCCCAGACCTCTGCAGCAACCCCCTCCAGGTCTCCCTGCTTCCTGTCTTGTCGCCTGCTCTCCATCCCCTCCTCAAGATAAATCCAATCACATCAGGCCAGTGCAAAACCTGCCACAGCTGGAAGAGCGAATGTCTCGAGTCCTTTTCATGGCCCACAAGTCCCTACATGACGAGGCCACAGATAACTCAGTGGTTCCCCTCGTCTTCTTCCATTCCCTGCACCTCACACCAGCCGCACTGGCCTTGTTGTTTCCGAAACCCATTCAAGGGCATCCCCACTCGTGTGTTGCCCTGCTCTCCCCTCTGCCCAAACGCAGACCCTGCGACGTGCCCATACCTCACGTCTCCCCTCCTCCGTTCTCTGCAGGCCTCCCGGGCCCTCTGTCTGAAGCAGCATCCTCCATCCCTCTGCCTCCAACCCCTGCAGTGCTACTATTTTCACAGCATCTCTCAGTATTAGATGGCACTGGCTTTGCTAGACACGCTCCTTTATCTGTGGTCGCCAGATGCTCACACTTTGTGCCCTCAGGGGCCTTAAACGTGTCCCAGACCATACATGCAGCAAGAACCTCCCAAGGAAGATGCCCTGGAAGCCCCAGTTTTCTGCTCCTGGGGGCAGATCATGCGGGACTCCAGGGTGGGTGGATGAGGATACCACCTTCCCTTTCTATCCCACTGCCTGGGTACAGAGATGCAGTCACGGAGTTGCTGGGATGACCACTGGGCTGGAGGAGCCCACACATGGCCTGGTGCCTGAGAGGCTCATTCCCGAGCCCCGTATCAGTGCCTAGAAGTACCTGTAAGGGAGGAACTGCAAGCAAGATGGCATCACGCTTCGGCCAAATCATGATCCTCAAACCATTTCCTGGCAGAATATGGGGCAACTTGAAAGGTAACAATGATGCAGTTTAACCCTCATCTACACTGCAGTCATGACCATAATCTGGTCACAACCCTTCAGCTTGACATCACTCAAAAAACCCCATTGCCTCCTTCCTGGAGCCTCTGGGGCTATGAGTCCTTTCCAGATATGGCTCCTGGCTCCCTCTCAACCCTGTCCCTTGTTCCAGCCTTACTAACATGGCTTGTCATTTCCCCAATACACTGTGACCTCTCAAGCCTCCACGCCTTTGCTTATGTAGGCCTGGACCGCCCTTTCCACTGTCCCTTGCTAAATATGGTCTGTTCATCTTTCAAGCCTCAGCCCAAAAAACACCACCTCCAGGAAATATTTTCCAGCACCTTCTCAGAGTCAGCCCCAGTCCAGGCATAAACACTCTCCTCTATACCCCCATGCCTGGGACAGAGTCTGTCACAACATTGGTAGCGTTTTATTTCACCTTTGTATGTGTTTACAGGATTTATCCCCCACTAGTCTATGAGCTCCTGGAGAGCTGAACCCTTATTCACTAGGGCTCACAACAGCCAGAGAATAGTTGGTAAACTGCAAACCAGCTGGTGTCATTTCCTTGCTTGAAAGCCTTCGCTGGCTCCCACCTCACCCAGAGTCAAAGTCAAAGTACTTCCCTTGACCTACGAGGCCCTATACAATCTGCACCCCAAGCTTCCCTGCCCACCAATTAGGTCTCAGACTCTACCTCCTGTGACATGTCTCCTCACTGGCTCTTCTCCAGAGACACCAGCCTCCTTACTGTTACTGAAATATACAAGGCACAGTCCTGCCTCAGGACCTTTGCACCAGCTGTGCTTGCTTTCTGGAATACCCTCTCCACTCAGTTATTTACATGGCTACTCCCCTCATCCCCTCAGGTCTTCATTCAAATGCTGCCACTTCTCCAATGAGACCTTCCCCGACTGGCCCACTTAAAATCAAAGCCCACTCCACACACATTGACATTTCCTATGCACCCTCTCTACCTTACTTTTCTCCATAGACTTTATCATCATCTAATATACTATGTGAGTTTTTTTCTTTTTGCTTATTTGTTTGGTTCGTTGGTTGGTTATTGGTTTTTATGAGAGAGGGTCTCCCTACATCACCTACTCTTGGCCTCAAGCAATCCTCCCACCTCAGCCCCTGGAGTAGCTGGGATTATAGACATGAGCTACAGTGTCTGGCTCTGTGTTTTATTTTGTCTATTTTATTTGTTGTTTATTGTCCATCTCTCTTAACTGCAGCTTCAAAAAGGCAGGAATTTTTGTCTGTTTTGCTCATTACTATGGACTAAATGCCTAGAACGATGCCTGGTATATAATAGGGACTAAATATTTTCTTAAAGAATGAATGGTATGCCCAGCATCTAGCATATTCCTGGCACGTGGTAGGCAGCTAGTGAATATTTGTTGAATAATGAATGGAAAGAAGACAAAGGGAAAAAGGCAGGTGCAGAAGGAGATAATAAAGGGGAAAAAAAGAAGGGAGAGAGGAAGAAAAGAAGGGAGGCAAGGGGGGAGAGAGGAAGGAAGGAAGGGAAGGAGGGGAGAAAGAGAGACAGAGACACAGAGAAAAAGCAACTCCCATTGTCCTAAAGTCCTCGGACAATTGCGTGCTATGGGCTTAGGTAGCAGAATTTTGCAACCTAGAACTACCTGCCTTAGACTCCTGGGGAAGTTACTCTGCTCTTTTTTGCCCACACAGACCTGACCAGAGAAGAAAATACAACTGTTTTACAAAGGCACTTGGGCATTAGTTTGTAACTCATCCTGACAAGTTCTAAACTGCAGACTTCCTACCTGTGGTATCTACACCCAGGTGGCACATCCTGAACTTTGGTCAAGAGCCTTTACTCAATATTTTGCAGGGATTTTTGGTATATTTTAAATGCATTTCTTTATAATTATAAAAGTAATACAAAGTAGAAAATAACCCAACATCAAGTCTTACTTTCTTTCTGTCTTTTTACTGCACCTATATACTTTTTTTTTTTTTATCAAATTGAGTTTACATTGTGTGGATATATCACTTCTCATATATAGATTCCTACTACTCCTGAGTACATGTTTAGGAAGCAGCCAGGGAGGCAGCTTGAGACAACAGAAAGCAAAGACTTTGGAAACTAACACATCTCAGGCCAGTCCTGGCTTTCATACTTGGTGGCTGGAGACCCAAGTTAAGACACTTAACTAAAGTGACAGTTCCTCCTGCCTTGCCAGAGACTCATGGTCTGTCCCAGTTTATACCTGCTGTTCCAGTGTCGTGAATAAGAACACTCCTTTCATGTTCAAAGATAAACATAAACAGTATAAACAATAAATTAAATGGTCCCTCTACACTTAACCCTGTGAACTTTGGTTTCCTTAACTAAAAAATGGAGGAAAACAATATCCATCTCCAAAGAACTATTATGGGAATTATATTAGTTATCTTTGCTGTGTAACAAATTACCCCCAAATTTAGCAGTGTAAAACTAGCTTTTCTTTATCTGACGAATGTTCCAAAGATCAGGGATTCAAGCATGGCTGGGCAGGGTGGTTCTGGCTCAGGGTCCCTCATGAGTTCTCAGTCAAGTTTTCATGCGTGGCTACAGTCATCTGAAGGTTGCAACACGCTGGGAGAATCTGCTTCCAAGCTCATTCACCTGGTTGCTCGAAGGGGCCTCAGGTCCTCACCCCGTGGGCTTCCCCCTGGAGCTGCTCATGGCATAGCAGCTGGCTTCCTGCAGAGTGAATGATCCCAGAGTGAAAAGGGGAAACAAGACAGACGCTGCAGAGACTTTTAATCTCAAAAGTGACAAACTTCTGCCACCTAGACCCACCCTGGTACAATGTAGGAGGGGACTGCACAAAGATGTGAATACCGGGAGGCAGGGTCACCAGGGCCGGTCTTGGAGACTAGCTACCATAGGTCTCAATTTAAATACTGTTTGCAAAGTTCCTGGCTCACAGGAGGCATGCAGAAAATGTTAGCTACTCAGAGCAGGATCAGACAAGGAAATGTGCAAACAACAATAGGCATCATTGGTAACCTCTCCACAACTAAGGATTGAAATCCTGTGGTTTTTTTAATAAGCAGATTCAATTCAGCTCCACAAACGTTTATTATTTGCGTACTGGTTGGTATTATGTCCTCGAAGCCAAGCACATTCACAAATAACTACTGCATTGTCATAGATCCCTAAACTCATTATTCAGATAACCAAAAATTGACTATTTTTAGATTCAAGATGTTTCTTTATGTTCTTAATCTTCTGAAGATGTAATCTTAGCATGTTGTTTAAGTTTCACTGTTGGAAACATTTAATGTTTACTCCTAAAAAAGTAAGACTAACAGAGTTTTCTGGAGTCAATGCACAAATAAGCTAAGTTACATGCTGTTTGAATTATATTTAGGTGTTGAATTCAAATCTGCAACTCCAAACATGTAAGAAGATGAAAAAAAATTAAGAATTCATCTAGCACTGTGGTGGACATAGTCATTTCTGTTTAAAAACTGTAAGTTTTGATTGAGCTTACAGATTCTGTTCAAAATGTAAGCTAAACATACTACCTCCACCACTACCCACCTGATCCATTATATGAATTATTGTAATAATTTTTCAACCGTTCCCCCTGCTTCATCCCTTGCCCGCCAATCTATTCTCAACACAGCGTCCAGAGTGTCCCATTTAAATAGAATACATCTGATCGCATCATTCCTTTGCTGAGAAGCCCCCCAATGGCGTCACAGAGACATTGGCGCCCCGACCATATCCATTATGCATTCACCTGTGCAAGCCAAAAAGGCTCTAGAACTCTATGCCTCAGAGCCCTTTCTCCGTCTGGGGAAGCACACATAGCCAAGACCAAGATAAGCAGAACATGACAGATGGTAAACGCCCATGGATACGGTCCTCGACCGCTGATTGGTGGGAGCTGGTGGGTCAATTCCCCGGGGTTCCTCAGCCCTGGGTGCTGATAACTTGAAAGCGTTGTTCACACTGTGCCCTGGAGGTCCTCAGCAGGACAGAACTCCAGTTGCCCACGGTGGTAACCAGCTTGATAATACCCCTTTATTGCTTTCTTTTTCTTTCTCGCCCCACTTCTCCACTCCTCTTCTGGTGTTTCCTGAAATCACTTTGCACTCAAATCCTTGTCTCAGGATATGCTTCTGGGTGAACTTCCACCAGGACAACTGACATCCCCTTTGAGAGTAAAGGCCAAAGTCTGAGCCATGACCCACAAGGCCCTACACATCCTGCCCCCACCCCACCCTCCCTCTTGTTCACTCTGCACCAGCATGCGGACTACCTGGCTGTTCCCAGGATGTTCTAAGCATGCCTTCAACCCATCAGCTTTGCACCTGAGATCTCCTCTTCCTGGAAGACTTGCTTATTTTATGTTACATGTTTAAATGTTTATAGTCACGATCTCTACCACCAACCTCTCCAAGTAGAATGTAAACTTAGAGAAGAAAGTGACCTTGCTGTTTTATTCACTGCACCATCTTCAGTAATTAAAATAGTGAGGATGCTCAATAAATACTTGTTAAATCATTAAATGAATGATGACTTGAGTGAAACCTGATTAGGTCCAGTAACAACATTTGCGAAATACCTGCCAGGCCCCTAGCTGTTATTATTGGAGACCCTGCAAGGAACCTTCTACTTCCCCATGCATAATCCAATCCTTTCACTTCCTACGTGAGGAGGACCAGAGAGGGTGAGCATGTTGCCTAACATCACACAGCTCCCCAGTGGCAGAGGCAGGAGCAAACACTAGCTCTATCTGGGTTGTGGAGGGAAGAGAACCAGTCAGACTAGGTTTAATCTCAGTTGTACCATTTGAAAGCTTTCTGACTTCTAAATAATACAGGCAAATTTCTTAACCTTGCGGAGGAGCACTTTTCTTATCAGTGGAATAGGATGGTGCACTTACTGCAATGAATTCTGGTGATTATGTAGGATAATGAGTATAAAAGAGCTTGGTACATAGTAAGCATTCAATAGATACTCATTGACTCTGAGGAAGTACTAACTTAAAGATGCTCAGAAGGGAGGCGCACATGTTTACACTAATAACAGTAATATTTTGTCAGGCTCACAATGTCCCAAGCACTATGCTAAGACATTTTACATTCCTTATTCCATTTAATCCTTATGATACCCTCTAACATTGGTTCTAATTTTATTCCATTCTACGCTGAAGAAACTGAGGCTCAGAGAGGTTTTCTAACTTGCCCAAGAGAGCACTAAGATGAACTGCCATTGCTCTGACCCCGCACTCTGGGCCCATAATCACTGTGCTACACTGCTTAAAGGGAAGTGTGTCCTTGGAGATCTTTTTAATTTCAAAGACTTATGAAATATAAAGGACACAGTCTGCTTCCCAGCAGGACCAAGCTAAATGCATTTCCAAAGTCTGATGACAGCCCTTTGAAATCTCTGTACAAGGAAACTGAGCCATATTCACCATATATCGTGGGGTCTCCCGGTGCTAACATCTAGAATCCAATTTACTGTAATTGAAGCACCTCTTCACTCTGGGTAGAAAACTTTCCTTCGGAAGGTAAAGTCATTACTCATGTGAGTGTGCGGATGTGTGGGTACCTTTCTCTCTCTCTCTGTCTCTCTCTCTCTCTCACACACACACACACACACACACACACACACACAAGCTCACCTTAATTCACTGATTCCTCTAGCCCAGTGCTTCTCAGTGCAGTCCCTGGACCAGAGCCTCAGCATCCGCTGGGAATTCCTTAGAAACGTAGACTCTCAGATTCCACCCCAGACCTACAGAAGCACAACCTTTGTGGGTGGAACCCGGCATTGTGTTTCAGGAGCCCTCTAGGGGATTCTCACACACAGGTCCTCAAGTCTGAGAACCACTGCTTCGGCCTGCAAAGAGCACCCTCTCCAGGCTCCCACCCCTTTCTCCAAACTGAGTCTAAGAATAAATCACAGCTCCTCTTGGCCTTTAAATGTCAAGGATCCTGAGCTCAGAGAACAAGGACCTCTGCTGGAATTGCCTGTCCAAAGCTTTGGCCCGGGCAGTGTCGGAGCCCCAACCTCCGCCAGGCATTTGCAGCCCACTCAAAAATCACAGCTTCTCGGAAAGGCACCTCCCTTTCACTTAGAAATACAATAAAATTCACATTTGGAAGGGAAAAAAAAAAATAGAAAAACAGACCTAGTCGGGAAGCAGCAGTCTCCAAACGGAACACGCAGGCTTTGGGGGGGGAGGAGGGCTGCAGGGAACGCGCTCTGGGGGCCTTGCTGCTTGCCGCAGTTAGGCCATAAACGCTCCCTCCGCTCCGCGACCGGGATGGCCTCATTTGGTGCTGCTCACCCACTTCGGTCACATAAAGAGCGATAAAGGAAGACAAGGGCGGAATAACCTCTAAATAAAAGATGAGGTAATTTTGAAGGCACATTAGGATTTTATGTGTATTATGGCTTGTGGTTTTTTATTCAAACCAGGGGAGGACCGTCACTCGCCTGTGCAGGGCTGTCACCCTCATAAAACGCCGAGGCTAGTGGTGCACATGGTCTAGGGCTGGGCTCCGCCGCTTGGGTGATTTAGGGAAGGCAGGAGCAAGAGAGGGAGAAGGCATTCGTTGGCCCCTTGGCCTGGGTTTTCTTGCGCCAGGGATTGCCACCACAGGAAGAAAAGTGAAGCATCCTGGGTCTACCTTTCCTCCTGGGCTGCTGTTTTCCAGAAGGGGAAGGCTGGATAGAAACCTCAAAAGGACAATGGAGACAAGTCCTGAAATGAGAGGCTAATGACTCATCACAGCCTAGAATCTTCACAGGAGAATGGAGAAGGGCGATGCTTGGCAATTCAGACAGGGCAGCTTTTGCAGCACCCAAATGTCTACAAGCCGCAGCAGCCTGGAACAGGACAGAAGCCCCCTCTCTAGGGAGCCAAGAGGATTCAGGATGGGACAGGGCGAAAGGACAAGGATGACCCACTGCAGATGCCTTTTACAATTTATTTTTGGGCAGTTCAAGACAGTAAGGAAGCCTTGCTTCCTCAGAGGATGAAGCCCTGAAACTAAACACCAAGTCTCTTTGTGGTCTCTGTTGCTCATGCCCAAAATTGGGACCATGCTGTGACATTGTTAAGTCCCCCGTGTTTCCTGAGTGCTTACTCTGTGTCTGCCCTGAACTAAGGCTTTACGTGCACACCTCTGGCACCCACTTTACAGATGTGGAATCAAGGCACACAGAGTTGTAGTAACATACCCAAGACACGGTAAAGGAATCAGGGTTCAAATCCAGATCTCTTTGCCTCCAGAACTCCCACTACATGCAGTAAACCTGTTGAAGATATTCACTGTGTTAACAATATTAAGGTTAGTTAATATTCACAGAATACCGTGAATGTGCCAAGCACTGTTCTAAATGAAATATTGTCTCATTTAATCCTCACAACAGTAGGTGATGGTATTAACCCACTTCACTTATAAGGAAATTGAGGTCCAGAGAGGAAAATAAATAGCCAAGGTCACATAACTAGGGAGCAGAGCATCCAGGCCACAAACCAAAAGAGGATGTACATGGAAGCCACATTATGTTCTGAAGGTTCTGTATTTTTAATTTTATTAATGTTTGCGGCACCTACTATGTGCAGAGCACCATGCCAGGAGCTTGGAGGGCTCAGCAGCGTGCAAAGGTGAATACAATACGACCCGGGCCCTCAGAGCAGCCTACAGCCTGGTCAGGGAGACAGATGCATTGGGTGAGGGGATGGAGGGCAAGGGGGAGTTTACACAGGGCTCCTCTGTAAACCTGGGGTCTCCTGTCTACAGAGGGTCTCTGGACGCCTGTCTCCCATAGGTATGTGTAGACACAAGCTAGCTTGTGGAGTCCTCAGTGTCAACAGCCTAATTCCCTGAGCAGCAGCAGCAAAATGTAGATACTTCCTAAATCCTTTCAAGGACCAGGTAGCCCAGGGTTTTTTGAATCCAGGAAAGGGCATCCCAGGCCTCCACCCCAACCGCTGAAATGCAACAGCTGAGCTGCTTCAAGATTGCTTGGCCATCTGGGGGTACCCCCACCCCAGCCTGCATCACCTCACCCTAGCAAAAAGGGGCAACATTACGGGATTATAGGATTGAGAAGACCTGGGATGCCTCCTCTCCAGGACTTCCACTCCCTAATTATATGGTCTCGGACAAATGCTTTAACCTCTCTGTGCCTCTGTTTCTTCATCTGTGAAATAGGGATAATGTGTACTCCTATGATGTGGTTGTGAGGCATAAATGGATGAACACACATAAAGCTGTTAGCATCATACTTAGCATCTGGTAAGCACTTCCTAAACATTGCCCGTTGCTATTTAATTAACAAGTATTTACTAAGGACCAGCTAGGATTAGGATGATTGCTATAGACAGGGTCCATACAAAGCACCAGGCCAGACACATTCCAGGGACTCAGTAGCTTTGGGATGAGGAGTCCCAGTGTCTCAGCAGGGGTGGCTTCCAGCATGAGGAGCCCAGTGCCTTCTCAGGGGGGCTTGGTGGTGCACAGGCCCCAGGGCAGCCTGGGATCATATCTTGATTCCTCACTTACTAGCTATAAGCTTTAGATGAGCAAGGTATCTGTTTAAAGCCTCAGTTTCCCATCTGTAAAGTGGGGGGTGGAGGATAATGACAGCACCTACTTCCTAGGGCTTGTTGCAAAGAGATAATCTGTGAATAGCACATAGTACAGGCCACATAGCAAATGCTCAAAAAATGGGAACTATTATTATTGTTATTTGGTAATAACTGTTATTATATTGCTGTATTAACTATCTTTTCTGATTCAGTTTAAATGGCATCTCTTGCAGAGAGACTTTGAAGCTCTCTCCTGCTAAAAGCAGTAACCCCTTTATTTATCTCCACCTCTGTCAGGGAATTTATTATTTTCTATTTCATTTAACTTACTTATCTTCCTATTTTATCCACCCTGTTGATTTGTAGGCTTCTCAAATGCAGAGACTTTGCCTGTTTGTTACAGTGTGCTCTGACCAACTTCTGGCAAGTTGTAAGTATCGAAAAAGGTTTGTTGAATGAATGAATGAATGAGGTGATTAGGCTACGCCTAGGAGAGGCAGGGTTAAGGTGGGTGAGAACTGGAGAAAGGTGAATAAAAGTGTACAAGAGCATGAACATGTGTGAACACAGAATGGTGTCAGGGCGGCCTTTGTTTGTTTGTTTTGCTTTTAGGTAACACTTTCTGCCAGGAACTACTCTGAGGGCTTTACGTATGTTAGACCATTTACTTACCATAAGAACCCTGTGAGGTGGTTACTATTATCTGCTTCATTTTGCAGAAGAGGAAACTGAAAAATAAAGGTTAAATAAATTGCCATGGGCCACCTGGCCAGCAGGAGGTGGAGACGGGATTTGAACATGGGCAGCTGGGCTGCATGCGAACTTCAGGTTGAGCGTCATAGGAGGCGCAGCCCCTGAAATGGGCTGCTGGACACCCACCAGCTGCCAGACTGTCGCTGCAGCCCTGGCCCCTCTCCGTCTCTTGCCCCAGGGGGCCCAGCCCTTCCCCATCTCTGCACCAGGCCAGAGTCAAGAATCCTCTTCCCCCACATGAGCCCCACGCAGGCCGTGAGCAGGTACAGTCCTGCAGCACATTTAGCAACCAACACTCACCCCAGAGTGGAAAAGGTGGGGAAACACCACGCTTGGAATTGCCAGATGAGAGAGTGTGATGGCAACACTGCCTCGTGCCAGCTGGGCTGAGCGCTGCACCCCTGGCATTTGCACTGGGACATCTGGAATCCTGGAAATGGGGCCGCATTTCAGTCCAGGCTGGAAATTCTACTCCCTGTTCCATCTCTCCGCTCAGCTCAGGCCAAGGCCCGCTGCTGGATGGGACGGACGGCAGAAAGGCTGGGCAGGCCGAGCCACCGCCGTCTCTCGAAGGACTCAAGAAAGATATCAAAGCACAAAGGCTGTATTTCTCCTCCTTAGCCAGACTGTCCTTTTGCAAATCCCACTCGAGTAAGTACCTTCTAGCCACCCTCCCCAGACCGGTGAGCCACTCTCTAGCCCTGCCCGCATTCCCACATTCTCCCGGGAAGTTCGTTTCTCCAGGGTTCTCATCAGAGGCTGTCTGTTGCCTTGGGCCTTAAGTCTATTAGTCAGCAAGCAAATATTTATTGGAGGCTTCCACGAGCCAGGGCCCCTACTGGGCACCAGGGACAACCCACCTCCTTGTCTGACAAGCATTAAACCAATGTTCACAAATAATTAATTAATAATGTGATGAGTGTCACAAGACCCGAGAAACAAAGAGAGGGAAGAGGAAAATGCATCTGAGGTGGGGGGCCCACAGGGAATCCTTAGCTGAGCTATGGGTTTGCCTCACACTTGGAAGGCCCTGCCGGGTGGTATTTACAGACAGTTTTCCTAAATATCCCCATGTACCTGCATGTGTTGTGGAAGACAGAGGAGACATGCTCTCCACCCTCCGGGAACGTTTCCTTTGATAACTCGTTAACAAATGAGAAGATGGCAAACGAAAGCTTCTAGAGGCTTTCTGCCAGCTTGTCCAGGAGAGTTAGTCAGTGTTCACCGAGCGTTTCTCCGGATCAGGAGCCCTGCATTGTGCATCGCTGACAGCTGACACCCTGAACAGAGGGGCCTGATAAATGATTGCCCGATAACTGGATGAGTAAACAATTCAGAAAAAAGTGAGCACTGAAGGAAGAACTCAATGAGTGACAAGGATGACTCACAGGTAGGGCGACCATATGTCCCCGTTGGCCAGGACTCGTCTCCATGTAAGCCTATTGTCCTAAGGTGACTATGAATCACACCCCCTCTCACTCTCAAAATAGTCCCAAATTGGATGATCTATTATATGCTCACCATTCTTAGAATACATTCTGTAAAGGAATGCAGCTTTGTTACTCTCCAGGCAGTGAGTGGGGATGGAGGTGAGCACCATCTGCTCCTGGGGGCCGGCAGCCCCTGTGGAGGGTCTGCTGTGTGCGTCCAAATCTGATCTTCAGCTGCGAACGTTCAGAAGCCCCAGCGAGGATGGGGATTCGGGGAAAACAATTCTCAGGAACCAAAACCAAAAGAGATGGACCCCAAAATGAAATGTCTTAGCAACAATGAGCTTTATAGCTCATGAAAATCAAAGCATTTATCTTTCCTAACCTTCGATCTCATTGCCTTAAAAATGTGGGTAATAAATATTATGCCCTGGTTAAAAAAAAAAAATCTTAATAAGAGCAAAGATGCTTAAAAATAAAAAATCATGCTATTTTTAAATTTAAAAAATAAAAAATTCAGGGGAAAAAAAGAAAATGTGGGTAATTATACCTATTCCACTTCCCTGCCGAGCTCCTATACCCCACGAGCTAATGCCTATGCTTCCTAAACTATTAAGCACTAAACTAATACAAGGTGTTAGCTGTTAGCTAGTTAAATATCATTATTAAGTCTTAACTATTCAATTGTACCAGCATTCGCCGATCTGCCTGACGCCTCCACTGCACTCCCAAGACAGACATGAGCGTTAGATCACACTCTTTCCTTCTTTCCTCGGAAAACATCTGCACCTTTGTCTCCCAGGTTCCACTGTGGCTTCTTCTAAGGCAGGGACCGCCTCCTGGTGCCTCCTTTATCACAGGGCATAGCCTGCTGCCAGGCACCTTGTAGATGCTCAGTAATTCTCGCTGACAAATACATAAAAGAAATCCCAGCTCCCAGGCCACCTCTGGGAACCTGCCTCCACTTCCCCAGGCCTCTGAACAGTTCCGGCTTTCTCTATGTTCCTGAGCAAACCGAACTCAAGTGTGAGTGCCGATTTCATACCACCCGACTGCCGCTCCTCCAGGGCTTGCGTCTCATCTCAGCCTCTCCCTCCTCCTGGTGCCCGACATCCTTTCCAAACAGGGCACTTGGGAACTGTTGCTGGAAGAGCCATCTCCCATCTCTCTGCACACACTGTGCCCTCTGGCTGGAGTCCTCTTCCCTCGCTTCTTCACCACTTACCTCCTACCATTCCTCAGGTCCCAGCTAGAGCTTCTCTCCCCTCGAGGAGCCCTGGCTGGCCTCCCCGACTTAGAGGAACCCCTTCTCTCAGCTCTCTCAGACCATCGTGGACCTCTGTTTTAGTGCTCACCTCAGCAAGAATATTACATTACTGTATTTTTTTTTTTTTTTTGAGACAGAGTCTCACTCGCTTGCCTGGGGTGAGTTCCGTGGCGTCAGCCTAGCTCACAGCAACCTCAAACTCCTGGGCTCAAGCAATCCTACTGCCTCAGCCTCCCAAGTAGCTGGGACTACAGGCATGTGCCAACATGCCCGGCTAATTTTTGCTATATGTATTTTTAGCTGTCAAATTAATTTCTTTCTATTTGTGGTCGAGATGAGGTCTCGCTCTTGCTCAGGCTGGTCTCGAACTCCCGAGCTCAGAACGATCCGCCCACCTCGGCCTCCCAGAGAGCTAGGATTACAGGCGTGAGCCACCGCGCCCGGCCTGAAAATGAGTAGAATTTTTATAAGTAGGACCAGTAGGTTAACCTCCTATGTTATAGGAACAGCTTGGTTACAATGTC